>JAPXFQ010002966.1:0-26298 GCA_028564705.1 Apricaphanius iberus | reverse complement strand
GAAGATTTCACTATGTTATATGAGAGGATTTCACTATGTTATATGAGAGGATTTCACTATGTTATATGAGAAGATTTCACTATGTTATATGAGAAGATTTCACTATGTTATATGAGAGGATTTCACTATGTTATATGAGAAGATTTCACTATGTTATATGAGAGGGTTTCACTATGTTATATGAGAAGATTTCACTATGTTATATGAGAAGATTTCACTATGTTATATGAGAGGATTTCACTATGTTATATGAGAGGATTTCACTATGTTATATGAGAAGATTTCACTATGTTATATGAGAAGATTTCACTATGTTATATGAGAGGATTTCACTATGTTATATGAGAAGATTTCACTATGTTATATGAGAAGGTTTCACTATGTTATATGAGAGGGTTTCACTATGTTATATGAGAGGATTTCACTATGTTATATGAGAGGATTTCACTATGTTATATGAGAAGATTTCACTATGTTATATGAGAGGATTTCACTATGTTATATGAGAGGATTTCACTATGTTATATGAGAAGATTTCACTATGTTATATGAGAAGATTTCACTATGTTATATGAGAGATTTCACTATGTTATAGGTTTACTTGTTATATGAGAAGATTTCACTATGTTATATGAGAAGTTTCACTATGTTATATGAGAGGATTTCTATGTTATATGAGAGGATTTCACTATGTTATATGATAGGATTTCACTATGTTATATGAGAAGATTTCACTATGTTATATGAGAGGATTTCACTATGTTATATGAGAAGATTTCACTATGTTATATGAGAAGATTTAACTATGTTATATGAGAGGATTTCACTATGTTATATGAGAAGATTTCACTATGTTATATGAGAGGATTTCACTATGTTATATGAGAGGGTTTCACTATGTTATATGAGAAGATTTAACAATGTTATATGAGAGGATTTCACTATATTATATGAGAAGATTTCACTATGTTATATGAGAGGATTTCACTATATTATATGAGAAGATTTCACTATGTTATATGAGAAGATTTCACTATGTTATATGAGAGGATTTCACTATATTATATGAGAAGATTTCACTATGTTATATGAGAGGATTTCACTATGTTATATGAGAGGATTTCACTATGTTATATGAGAAGATTTCACTATGTTATATGAGAGGATTTCACTATGTATATGAGAGGATTTCACTATGTTATATGAGAAGATTTCACTATTTTATATGAGAAGATTTCACTATGTTATATGATAGGATTTCACTATGTTATATGAGAAGATTTCACTATGTTATATGAGAAGATTTCACTATGTTATATGAGAAGATTTCACTATGTTATATGAGAAGATTTCACTATGTTATATGAGAAGATTTCACTATGTTATATGAGAGGATTTCACTATGTTATATGAGAAGATTTCACTATGTTATATGAGAAGATTTCACTATGTTATATGAGAGGATTTCACTATGTTATATGAGAGGATTACACTATGTTATATGAGAGATTTCACTATGTTATATGAGAAGATTTCACTATGTTATATGAGAGGGTTTGATTTAAGTATTTATATGAGAAGATTTCACTATGTTATATGAGAGGATTTCACTATGTTATATGAGAAGATTTCACTATGTTATATGAGAAGATTTCACTATGTTATATGAGAGGATTTCACTATGTTATATGAGAAGATTTCACTATGTTATATGAGAAGATTTCACTATGTTATATGAGAAGATTTCACTATGTTATATGAGAAGATTTCACTATGTTATATGAGAAGATTTCACTATGTTATATGAGAAGATTTCACTATGTTATATGAGAGGATTTCACTATGTTATATGAGAGGATTTCACTATGTTATATGAGAGGATTTCACTATGTTATATGAGAGGATTTCACTATGTTATATGAGAAGATTTCACTATGTTATATGAGAAGATTTCACTATGTTATATGAGAGGGTTTCACTATGTTATATGAGAAGATTTCACTATGTTATATGAGAGGATTTCACTATGTTATATGAGAAGATTTCACTATGTTATATGAGAAGATTTCACTATGTTATATGAGAGATTTTACTTGTTATATGAGAGGATTTCACTATGTTATATGAGAGGATTTCACTATGTTATATGAGAATTCACTATGTTATATGAGAGATTTCACTATGTTATATGAGAGGATTTCACTATGTTATATGAGAAGATTTCACTATGTTATATGAGAAGATTTCACTATGTTATATGAGAAGATTTCACTATGTTATATGAGAAGATTTCACTATGTTATATGAGAAGATTTCACTATGTTATATGAGAAGATTTCACTATGTTATATGAGAGGGTTTCACTATGTTATATGAGAAGATTTCACTATGTTATATGAGAAGATTTCACTATGTTATATGAGAAGATTTCACTATGTTATATGAGAAGATTTCACTATGTTATATGAGAAGATTTCACTATGTTATATGAGAGGATTTCACTATGTTATATGAGAAGATTTCACTATGTTATATGAGAGGATTTCACTATGTTATATGAGAAGATTTCACTATGTTATATGAGAGGATTTCACTATGTTATATGAGAAGATTTCACTATGTTATATGAAGTTTTCACTAGTTATATGAGAGATTTCACTATGTTATATGAGAGGATTTCACTATGTTATATGAGAAGATTTCACTATGTTATATGAGAAATTTCACTATGTTATATGATAAGATTTCACTATGTCATATGATAAGATTTCACTATGTTATATGATAAGATTTCACTATGTTATATGAGAGGATTTGACTATGTTATATGAGAGGATTTAACTATGTTATATGAGAGGATTTCACTATGTTATATGAGAGGATTTCACTATGTTATATGAGAAGATTTCACTATGTTATATGAGAGGATTTCACTATGTTATATGAGAGGATTTCACTATGTTATATGAGAGGGTTTCACTATGTTATATGAGAGGGTTTCACTATGTTATATGAGAGGATTTCACTATGTTATATGAGAGGATTTCACTATGTTATATGAGAGGATTTCACTATGTTATATGAGAAGATTTCACTATGTTATTTGAGAGGATTTCACTATGTTATATGAGAGGATTTAACTATGTTATATGAGAGGATTACACTATGTTATATGATAAGATTTCACTATGTTATATGAGAGGATATTTCAGTATGTTATACGAGAAGCAATTCCAGTATAATGTATCAGAGGTTTTACTATAGTGTGTGAAGGAGTTCAGTATGCTATATGAGAGGTTTTAGTATAGTGTGTGATTGATATCAGTATGCTATATGAGAGGTTTTACTATAGTGTGTGAATGACTTAAATTTCACATGTGTGTGTGCGAGGATAATTCTAAATAATGTCTCATACAGCCCCGCATCCATTCTGCTCTCACGCATACATTCTCCTCTCACACGTATACATTCTGCTCTCACACACATACATTCTCAACACACGTATACATTCTTTTCTCCCACACATACATTCTGCTCTCACGCAAACCTTCTCCTCTTACATGTATACATTTTACTCTGACATGCAAACACTCTCCTTGAACATGCAGAAATTCTCCTCACACATGCATGCATTTTCCTCACACACATAAACATTGTTTATCTGTTCTCTCTCTTTATTTTTTGTTGTATGTCCAGCACTTTCACTGACTCAATACATTCTTATCTGTAGGCTTCTCAAATCAGTAAATATTAAATAGGACTTTCTTAGCATATTTAGATGAACGTAAGACGATGATACTATTTAAATTCATTGTAATTTATTTTCCACCTTTGTTTTTTGCTTTTTGGGTGGAGTAAGAAGCAATGAAAATTACAAAAGATTTTTTTTATATCTTAGGATGCATTGAACAGATCCAAAGACAACCAGCAGATGTTGTTCATTAGAGGCTCCATGAAGACCTTTGTGATTTTACTCGAACGATATCTGTATTTCTGTCACGCCCCAAAATTTTTGAAGATTCAAGAAACAGAGAAATAGTTGTTATGCTAGAGTCTTTACATGGATGTCTACAAATTTTGTTGCGTGTATATGAAGCCAGACAAAGAAGCAGGTCTGAGAAGTGAGAAGTCCTTTTGCCACCACCAGTCATGACCAGACATCAGGGTCAACCTCTGTTCTGCATTTCAGAGGAGCAAATCTTGCATTTATTATCCATTGGAACGAACTGGCAAAATATTGCATCATGCTTAAGAGTAAACCGTCAGACCCTCTACAGGTACAGACAACAGCTTGGTGTTCGACCACTTACATATTCAACAATACCAAACAACTGTCAATAGAGTTATGCTGTGTTCACACCGCCCCAAAAGGCAGCGTCAGTTGCGGCAAGATTACATGTAAAGTCTATGGTCGAGTACGTCAGAAGTCCGTCAGGGGTTCTGCGGTGCGTTGTGTATGTTGGCTCCGTCAACTTTACTTGCGATTCATGCGGCAACGCAGCAACGCAGAAGTTCAGCAAACTGAACCTTTGACACACCAAAAGCAGTTAACGCAGTGCGGCAACCAATCAGAGCGTCTCACTGTAGTGTTGTCACTATACACGGACACTGTTAGACCTTTTCAAGCGTTTTCTACAGTAACTTACTGGCAACACTGTAATCCTGGGTTACAGTAGCAGAACTGTATTTCATATTTACAGTAGTAAAGAGTTACTAAAAAGACAGAATGTGGCGTTTTACTGTAAATATTCTAATTTACAGTATAGTAGTGTAAAAAAATGCACTTCCGTCAATTAAATTAAAAAAACAACATACAAATTTATCGTGTGTAACTGGCTGGACTAACTCGTAACTAACTTCATAACATGACAAAGGTACTATTCAGGGATATAATGAAAAAATGAGAACATTTAAAATTTTATTTTGGATACAATTCACTCGAACACAATTGAAAACCAAAAGAGCATAAATTGCATCAAACTTGATAAATTCGTAACACCAAAAAAGTTACAATTCAGGGATATCATTACCCAATTAGAAATTAGAACATCATAAATACAAGTCACTCAATAACAGTCGAAAAAACAATAGAGCTTAAATTGCATCGAAAGTGTGTACATTTGTGTGTGTGTGTGTGCTGTACACGTGTCTGTACACACATGTTTGTGAGTCATGACCACCCAGCGTTCTACAACCTAATCTCCGGAAGCATTTTTCTCTATGTTACGGCCCCAATTCACTTTCAAAAATAGCCAATATCTTGCAATTTAAACACTGCCTGGACATAATCAGCTACCCCAGTACTCATACTCATCGACTACATTTTCCCTATATTAGTGGATTTTTTTATCATAAAAATGATCAATCAACTTTTTTGTTACTTGCGGTTTATAGTCTTAAAATAAACATTCAGTGGTTATGATCACTAGGGTAGCTGATTGCGACAGTATGGTGTTTCAAATGAGATATTAGCAATTTTCGAAAAGTTATTGGGGCTGTAATATGGGGGAAATGTTTCCGGAGACTATGTTTTAGACGCTGGGGTCGTCTGTGTTATAGTCTATGTGTGTGCATATATTTGTGCATTGTATTGGATTGTGTGTGTGCATCCAAGTGTGATGTGTGTGTGTGTTTGTAGTTGTGTTGTTGGTGGAAAAAGCTGGATTACATAGCTGCAGTTCAGTTGCTCTGTTGGTGGCAAACAGGCAGTTAGAGTTGTGCTGTACTTTAAGTGGCACAGTAAGGCTGACTCTTCCTGTCTGCAATGTCTCTTATGATCTGCAGACAGATAACATAAAAACATTAAATTGAAGAAATTAAATTAAATTTCATCGCTACTTGTTTAGAAATTCTACATAAAAAACAAAGGTACTATTCAGAATATTCAGAATGGCTGTTAAATGATACTCTCACCATGAATATTTGACCCAAACTGAACATCATTTACAACTTAAGTCTGATAGATACCACCGTCACCGAAACCTAGTCAAAAACAATAAAGCTTAATTGCATCAAATGCCATTGAAAGCTCCCTGTGGTATAGGAGGGAGAGTTTTCTGGTCAGACAAAGACAACTCACCTAATCCAAGTTTTTCCATTCAAATTCCGTTAGCTGGTAGAGGATTGAGGACACCCTGCTGTTGACAGGCTCCACCTTCCTCTTCACCGCTGCTCCTGTCTTACGACTTGTCCCTACTTTTGCAGAGCACTTCATCCCTCTTCTGGATTGACCCTGGGGAAGAATCTATGAAAAATATAAATAAAATGTCTGTTAATAGCTATACATTATATCTACATGTCTTGTGACAACTTTGAGACTGAAAATGTAAGAATTTGACAGAGATGTGTGATAAGAGGGACTTACCGTTGAATGAGCTTGAGGGTTGCACATGTAGGCTCCTGGTATTCTATGTTAAAAACATAGAAGCATCCGAAGAATACTAACAATGCATCTGCTAAGCCCAGATGCTCTTCTAAAACGTAGGCAACTCTTCCTTCCATGCTCACTATCCATTTTGTGGCTGAGAGATTTGTGTTCCCTTTAAAAACAAAAAACACACAATGACCTAGAAAGTCACACTTACTGTAAGAGACATTCTTCTACATACATAATCAGGGGGAAGGCTCATCTTACCATGCAGTATAAGTCTTGGTGGGGCTGACAGGATCAGCTCTGCTTCAATCAACAGCTTTGTTGCATTCATCTTAAAGATGCAAAAAATGGGATTACTGTAATTTTAAAATGGAGCAGTGACTAGTTGGGCCAAAGAGTCCAGTAAACACCTCGATGCCACATGAAAACCTGTAGTTAGCCAAGTTTCTGTTACTTTTAACATGACCTAAAAAGGTTCTGACATGAGCTGTGCGTTAGCTACAATGCTTACAACAATACATCGGCACTTAACTCGTATGTCAGTGCTCCGTTTAAGAAAAAAATACCGGCAAGCCAACGGGGTAGCATTTGGATATAAAATATATATATATATATATATAAAACCCGGCCTGTGTGGGGACTGCGCCTCTCCACACCCGGTGACTCTGCGTTGTGTTATGAATGAAGTGGGGATGTAGAGGATGGACCAGTAGGACAAAGGCGATTGTCGTATTTATGGCTCGGACCACGCCGTTTATTTATCACAAGGAGAGTCCCAAACAAAATACGGTGGCCTGCAAGACCGTCCTCCCGGTAAAAGACAGTATTCAACCACCATCTACTGGTCTAGTTAGGCAACTGCCCTACATATATGACAATGCTGCTGCTAATCCTCCCATTCATTCTTCTTGGCCAAGTATTTTTAAGAGAATCAATGCGTTTCCCTCACAAAAAAATATCCTGCGCCTAGCTTTTCAAGCTATCGGCTGCGTCTTTCAGAGGTGCCTGTAGATGTTCGTACCATAGACTGTATATATTATATATATTCGTACTCATGTAGCCTACCCCAGATCCCAGACTGCATTTTTTTTCTGAAGTAAACATCCTGTCTTCCCAACAATTTAATTTAAACCTTAAAATGTCTGTGTTTTAGCCCAAACGTACCTTCAATATGTCGCTCCTCTTCAGTCTCCAACAACTGCTTGATTGCAAAGAATTCAGGAAATCGACTGGTTGGATGAAGATGCACTTGACGGTGTCCGGCCGGTGTCACACGTTCTACGTTCACGGCAAAAGTCGTCTTAAATCACAGTTAATTTAAAACAAGACTCGGCAGATGATGAGCATAGTGCTGCTTCTTCAGGGATTAATATCTGTTAACTTATCATTTGGAGCGGGGAAAAAAATACAGTACCATACAACATTTTTTGAAAAAGAAGTAAAATACTGTATTTTGGATTATTCCTCCCATGATGCAATGTAAATTACAGTTTCTTACCACACAATGTATTTACAGTTACATACTGGCTGATAAGTGGTCATTTACTGCTGTTTTTACACTCAGGTCTAACAGTGTATCTTGAATGAAGCGGGATAAGAAAAAAACATTTTCAACAATGGAAGACAAAATGATCACGGCCGTCTGCAATCGCAGAGAAATTTGTGATCCGTCCTCGTCTTTGTATAGAGACAGGAATGTAAAGGAACTTGCTTGGATGAAGATCGCTGAAGAGATCTTTTCTCAACGTAATTATTGCCCGTGTCGTTAGCTAGCGAAAGACGGTTTATTGACTTAAAATTAGCTGTCGCAGTCACTTTTGACTTTACTGTTTTAACGTCAGTATGTCTCAGATGTATTTTTCGGTTCTCTGCTGTTTATGTGTCACATTCTCCGCTTTTTTCTAACATAATATATACATTATAACATCTGATCATTTTAAAGTAGGAGTTAAAGGGCTCATATGGGCGCAAACAGGATACAGTATGAAAACGTTCAATCCGCTTGTAATGGCAGACTGCACGACCTTGTTATCAGTTAATCTAAAAATGCTTAAACAGGCTAATAGTCTTCATAAATGCTCTGGGGCAGGGCACATTTTTTGTTATGAAGTTCATTACGTTAAAGCAGTATTTCATTTATCAATACAGTTGTTTTTTTTACTCCTACCTGGTTGGTTGTCTGTGTGTACCCCTCTGCAACAAGCAGGCCACCATTTTCAATTCTCACTAACGCATACCATCTCTATTAACACTAAAATAGATTGCACAGATTTTAAAATCACACCATCAGCCCACAGAGCATGCATTGTTTTGTTAAATATACAAATAAATAAGTTATGATATTAAAATCTCTAAAATAGCTGGATGTCTTTTGGCAATGAAAATTTGGAAGATGCCAAAGTTTATATACAGTCTATGGTTTAAACCCAATATTGTCCTGCAGGGCTGGGATTCCTACCCTATCAGTAGCTCATAAAGCAAGTGCAACTTTGTAGAAAATGATGTATCAATAATAATTTCATCATTCTCTGAACTAACAGGAGATGCGTTTTACAGCATGCCTGAATTTTAAGATGCCGAAATAGGCATCTATTATTTCAAAGAATGATGAAGATGCTTATAGACTGGTTTGATTCGAACATTCTTGGTGTTGTTACAATGTTTTGATTATCATTTTTAGCGCACTATGTTTTTTTTAATTGCGTTAATATATTTTTTAATTGTTCATTTTATGGTATCATGTACAATCTACGTACCCCTGCTAAGTGCCTTGAGAGCTGGAATTCAGCATCAGTATAGGAAGAACGTTACGCTCACTGCTTGGCCGGATTGCCGACGAGTAGCTCGTAAGACTTTGAGTTTGCTGTTCAAATGTGAATATAAAAAGTGTGCAACTAAGCTAGGCTACATTGTAACAACAAACATCTTGGAAAAAGCAAAACTACCGAAAAACATTGAACGGTGAATGGGAGGCTTTATCGGGGAGCGTTGCTGTAACATCGGCTGTAAAATTACGCAATCAATGGTCTGTGTAACTTTCTGGTTTATTGGTCTGGCCCGACTAATTCCCCCGTGGCCCGACCATTTAGTTATCTCTGGCTACGCAACTGCTATACGGCTCCTCATCACTCATGGAGCATATACAATGCTGCCGAAGACTCCTTAAGGCGGTGGTTTCATTTATGTTAAAATGTCCATACATCACAGAAAATAAACTAATATCTGTGTGATCTCCTGATAATGTAACCCAAAACTTTTGCCTATCTGCTGAGGAGAACCTTGGCAACGGAGGAACCAGTGGGAGCCCAACCCTTATTGACAGCACACGTCATCGTTGAAAAGAATCTCCTGAAAGCACTCTGGTCTTGTTTCTCTCTTCAGAGTCCTTTCTCTTCCTCTCATACACCTCCAAGACTATTTTTCTCTAGCAACTCAAAGCAATTTTTAAACAATCTGGTGAGAACTGTGAGGCAGGATGAATGGATAAGAGGAGAAGGAGGAGAAGGAGGCCAGCAGAGCGGTCCCGGTCAGGGTCCTCGCACACTTCCGCTTTCCGCGCGTGTAAATGGCATATATATAAAACACGACCAGTTCGCTTTGGACACGCTTCAAAGTGCGAATGTGCAAGCGACCAGCTAGGGGCATATGGCGCTTTTTAATCGCGTCTATCAGGTTCGGTGTATAAGCACCATAAGGTGACTCAGAGTCAGAAACATTGTAATTGGACATACACTCTATTTAAAAAAAGAACATTAGGTGGGGCACTTTTTTGGTTAATAATCAGCTGACTAATCTTCCACCAGTTGCTGATCGTGTAATCTGCCTTGTGGAGCCATCTACTATGACAGACTTCCAGACTGTTGTAAGAAGCTACACTTAATATTCCACAGAGTTTTATAACGTATAGAATATGTAAGGGATAATGCCAAACGAAGCAACACGTCGGACGGTTCACACCTCCGCGTCATCCATTATTTTCTGATAATGGACACCTCAAAGGGCACTATCCCGCTTATACCATGGTCACGAAAGAAAGAAATATTTAAGCAATGAATAATACTTTAATGTGTTTTAGACTCTCTGTTTTAGAAACTCAGTTATTGGGTGGGTTTTGCAGCGAACAGGTTAGGTTCAAAGACTGTGTTGACCGGGTAACTGAGTCAGAGTTATGCTGAACTGGCTTTGTGAAACCAAAAAAAAACAAAAACTGTTTTCCTCATTGCAGGCTTAACTAACTCAGGTTTTTCACTAAACCGGTTTGTGAAACGGGCCCCTGATGTTAAGAATTGCCAAAAGACCATATTAGATAAACTGGCGTTTCAAGATAAAGCATCTGAAGTTTAGAAGTTCCTAGTAAACCAGAAGTTAACTCCGTCTTTTCCATGACTGCTCTCTGCCATTATGGTAACTATAAACAGGAAGACGCGAAGCGGCCTGTGTGCGTGGCCCCATCATCACAGGTTTGCGTAATATGCATGAACGTTGATTGATAGCAGACAAGGCAGAAACTCTCAGTTAGTGAGAATTGATTTGGGGCCTGAATGAGGAACGAGGGCCTTAAGAAGATTAACAAATGTTGTAGAAGACCACCCATATATCATAGTATACAACAGAACTATCATTTGAAAGATTGAGAAAACTAAATTCTTCAGACTGCAGCTTTAATTTATGGTTTAAACCAAAGTCACCGCCTATCAATTCTTCCTGTGTCATTTCAGTTCCTTAATGTTTGCAGACCCCTTTTTCCAAGTTTTAGCTTCTTCAAGCTCTATTTAAAACCATTTGTATAGCTTATTTAAAACTTTATAGAAGCTTTGCTGGAGTGCAACAAATTTGAGTTTTGCTGTTACTAAAGTAAGAACAAAGAAGTTAAAAATATAAATAGATCCTAAGATTACCCATCCAGTTGATATCTTTTTCTTTTATGCTTAAATAAAACTTTTATTTCTAAAATTGAACTAACTGGTAGGGCAGTTTTATTGCTATATTTTTTCCATAAAAACTAGTTTTTAAAAAGCTTTACCATCTCATCTTTCAATAAAATATTCCACATACAACATCAACAGACGGCAATAGCTAGTGTGGGGATAGTTAAAATCTACTTTTGCTATCCCTTTAAAGCAATAATAATAAAAAAGATTTAATCACAGCATTATTTCTTTTAAAAAATGCTTCTTTAATAGGCAAATCAAGCAAAAACAACAACAACAGAAAGCCAGAAAATAAATGTGCACTTAGATCAGTTCATTGATTATTTTTCAGTGGTTATCAGTGCAAAGACTGAAAGAATGATTTCAAACTGCTAATTTCAAGAAAAGGATTTAAAAAAGAAAATATTTTAAGTGTTAGCTGAGATTTGGTATTTGGTGCGAAGCTTCAGTTGCAGTATGTGGAGACTGTCCTCTTCAAACCATGGAGTTCTGATCGAATGAAAAATAAACAGGAAAAACAATGAGTAATGTCTTGTTGAGAAATGATGAAGATATAGAAATACAGTACTTATTATATATATAAATGTGTGTGTGTTATTTTTACTAACAGCAATAAAGCTTGTTGATGCGGTCGATGTCATTGACACTCATTTTTTGGGCTTTTCCAAACTTCAGCTTTGGGTTGCTTTTGGCAACAATGGTCGGTTTGCCATTCCGGGAGAAAGCTTTGCTTTAAAAATACAATATATATTCCAAATGAGCACACTTTATACTTCATGTTTCCATGGATGTTCGTAAAGACTCACTTTTGGTATTCCATTATAGAGTTGAAGTCATACGGGGTCCCCAAGTTATTAGTTTCCTTCTTCATGAAATTTTTCTGCATTTCTGTAAAGGAATCAACAAAAATATTATATTCTAGTTATATTCAAAATGAAAGAAATATGGAATGCGAGTTTGAACAGACTAGGTTTGATGTTCTCGAACAATATCTTCACATAGTCATCCCTATCAGAGCGGACTTGCTCATGGTTGAAGCCCAGAGCATGAAGGAACTCATGCTGCACACTACGACTGCAAACACCGCTTGTTTGCCTTCTCAGTGAGATTTTCTGTCCTCCATCCTTACGGCCCACATGGGACCAACTCCTGTCATGTGCACAAGAACACTGAGAGTTACTTTCAAAAGGAGCTGTCAGGGGTTCGGCGAGAGTTTCTGGTGAAATTTTTCAGACATATAAGCTTTGTTGCAAATGATTTGTGTTCTCTTTAAATACATCTTGGTAAAGCAACTCAGAAACACAGCACAAATATTCATACATGCAGGCCCATTTATAAACTCATCCACAGTTTAGAGACTATTTAACCCAACAGGCATAGATTTGGACTTTGGGATGAGCACCCAGTAAGACGCCACACATGCTGTGTTTGTATTTGTGTATTCTCACTGATTCCCTGGGAAAAAGTACACAAAATCCTTATCGGAAGAACGCCATGGAATGGGGCGAATGCAGGTGGACTGCTTGAAGCTCTCTAAGCCTCCAATGATGACCTTGCGTTCTTCTGGGGCTTCAAAAAAATCAAAAAAATGAAACAGTTATATATCCTTCATCTGAGCAAAGTAAAACTAATAATTAAATTAGTACACTTCAGTATTTATGTAAAGCTGCCTACTGAAATCAGGGGATATATGGCAAGGCACATTAACATAGCGTCCAGATTTGGGCCACTTGCAGCCTTTTTCAATGCAGGGATCTGCATTCCTTTCCGAAATATCGGATATGGCGATGTCATCAAGCAGTGTGGGGTTTTCTGCAGCAAAACAACAGATCAAAATTAATAATGAAACCTGAAAGAATATGGGTCAGCTTCCCAAAAAAAATATTTCCTGCTTTACACATGAAAATACAAAAATAGTTTATTCAATTTTTTTATCTCTAGATTTATATTTAGTGACAAAATCCAAATTATTTATTAAAACAAGACAATTAAAGGACTTCTTTTTTCAATTTACAATTTATGAAATTATTTCTGTTCAAACCAGTGATTGTTTTAGCTAAAGCATTTTTCTGCATCGGCACTTTTATACTTACTGTTGTCATCTAATGGTACTGGGAAGATTTCTGTATTGACACGCCAGTCTGAATGAAACAGAAAAATATTTAGTTTGAAATATCTGTATCTCAGATGTGACAGACAATTAAATGGCTGTATTTATTGTACCATTTTGGTCTTCATTTTGAGTTGGAGCACTCTGGAAAAGAAACACAGAATTTGCATATTTTTGCTGAAGTAAATTTAAAAAATATAAACTTTATCTTTGCTTGACAACTATTGAATTTGTGTTGAGAGTAGTATTAACATCGGTAGTGAGGGCAATATCACTAGCTTTGAGGAGAGTCTAGTGACTAGAAACCTACATAAAACCCTTTTCTTCACCATCCACACCCCTAGAACTAATCCACGTTTTTTCACAATGAATTCATAAACTTCAATGTATTCCATATGTACATAGATTAAGCAGAAGCTAACAGATAAGATCAATATATTAAATTATATTCTTAAAATCTGAGTTTGACCTACCAGAGTAACATCAGTCAAAAAGAAGGAAAACAACAAAAAGACTTGAGTCATGATGATGGTCACTGGAAGCCTAGAGTATTGTACAATAGGTTCTGGAATATTAAAAATTATAAAAGAAGAGGATCAAAGTCTGGCGTATAAAGTTGAGGCAGAAAGAAGTGGAGTAAGTCTCTGGTGTAAATTGTGGCTTGGTTTCTGCTCCTCTCTTTTTTAAAACCATTTCAAACAGGATGTGGTTAGCACTGCCTGATTATATTTGTATTCTGACTGATTATGTATTGCATTAGTGCGACAATTTTAGGGAAACCATTACACAGAAGTCTAATAAAAATATTCTGTTCTGATAGTGCCCGAATGGGATGGTAAGGCTTAATTAGCACTGAGAGAAAAGTTGGGGCAAGACAATGTAAAGCTTTATATAGGATGAACAAAATTTAGAAATTAATACGGAATGCGACAGGCAACCAGTGAAGTCAGAATCAGAATCAGCTTTAATGGCCAAGTATGACACATACAAGGAATTTGCAGATACAGTACGACCTGTCCAAGATCATTACAAACAACAACAACAACAAACAGATCCAGGTCACTGTTGGGCATACCGCCACCAAGCAGTGCTCCCGTTTATGAAACATAGAGAGATACACATCTGGGGAGGGGAGGGTTCCACGGTGAGGGGAAAAAAACGCTCAACTGTGTTGTGGGTCCGTACAGCACTCACAACGCTGGTAATAGAAAAAACCACACCAACAAACATTTAAGCACATATTCAGACAATAACAATGACACATCAGGAAGGATGGGCAGGTATGAGCGCCAGTCCACAGGTTAACGCGCTGCCAAACCGAAGCGCGCTGTTATCCAGCTTCCTGTTGCAGGAGAGAGAATTTAGGATACAGCGAGATGGTGTGTGTGAATGTGAGTGTGTGTAACCATGTCAGTGTGTGTGTCAGTAGATGCAGGTGTACAGGGGAGGGGAGACTCTGTTGGCATTCTTCTCAGAGACATTTCATTAGGACCAGGTTGAAGGTCTTCATGGGAGCCAGTGATTTGAGAACGAGTGTTATGCGATCTCTCTTGTTGTTCTGCGTTAGAACTGTGCAGCTGAGTGTTGAACAAACTGCAGCCGGAATACCAAAGCCAATACTTGTACCACACAAAAATACAGTATGCAATGAATTGGAAGACAGGCTTTATTTTCTTCTCTGCTTTTCACAACAAATGATGAGGTATTAAATAAAAAATAAAAAATGACTACAAAACAAAAATTTCAAGTGAAAAAAATAATAAAAATAAACTGCGACATTTTAGCAGATTTTCCACAGGTTGAATATCGGTTCATGGTATTGGTTAACTAACCAATACTGATACGAGTTCATTAGTATGGTATTGGCCTCGATACCAGTGTTAGATGGAATGACTTCAATTGATAAAATGACTCATTTCAAGGTAGTTTCACCGTGACTGGCACTAGTTTGAAAAAAACATTACGGTGAATGTTGTCGCCTGTCCAGCATGTGACCACAGCGTGATTCCTTGGAATTTGCCGGTCCTTCAGTTATTTCCATCGAGAGAATGCAATGCCGATGTTACTTCCGGAGGTGTTGATCGTCTCCGTCTCCTGTGAATCAGAGCCATGGGCAGGGTCTGTCGCAAAAAAGCTTGGACACAACCACTGAGGGAGTGCCTCTCCCCTAACTGAGAGCAAGCTGTTCCGAGGCCGCTCCAGCTACGTGGGCTGGGTGGATCTCAGGTTCGGTATGTCAGTCGGTTTGGGGTGGAGGTTTTTTTTAAGTCGGTTCATTTAGTTCTTTAAATAAACATCTAAAGGGGACGAGGGGATAGTGAAGTAACCATATTCAAAGCATATTCAAAAATCAGTAAAGTCCACATAGGCTCACACATAGGAAACATGTCATCAATTATGCCCAGCCCCATACACTAGGGCCCGCGACCATTTATTTTAGACCTCCTTATTATGGTTATAAATTGTGAAGCCGCCATTACTATTTATTGATTGGACATCTTTTTGATAATATTACAATGGATATTTCCAGAGATTAATGGTTAAAAACTACAGACTGTCACTGTAAAATAAAAAGTCTTGTCCAAGTGGACCAAGTGTCGCCTTTTTTGGAAATCAAAATATGGTCACCCTCGCATATAAGTAATGATGGAAACCCAACTATTTCTAGACGGCATTCCTTCACTTTGTGTTGGGGCTTCCGCTTAAACCAACTCTGTTAAACATTAGGTCCCTATCAGGCAAGATGCTTCTAATCAATGCCTTGATCACTGAGTATAATGCACAGGCCATATTTTTATAAGAAACCTTGTTGAAAGTAAATAATGAAACATCTGTACTGATAGAATCTACCCCCCTAAATTACAATTTTCTAAGCAAGAGCAGGAAACACAGAAGAGGTAGTGGCATTGCAAAAAATTTTCATGACTCAATAACTTTTAGAAAAGTGCCCTTGGGCAAATTTGACTCTTTTGAATATCTAGTCATAAAGGATTCAAACAAAGCTTTATTTCTAATATTATATAAACCACCAAAACCTAACTCTAATTATTGAGTATGACCAACTAATCATTGAGGTTGACTTCAATATCCATATCGACCAGTGGCGGCTGGTGGGATTTTCTCCATGATGCTTTGATGATGATGGCTAGCAGGGCCGGTTCTGGGTATAGGCAACATAGGCTGTTGCCTAGGGCGCCTGATGGAGGGGGGGCGCCACCGCGGGGCGGGGGTGGGGATGCTGGTCAACAGCAGCACGGTGCAGCAAAATGACAGAGCTGTGTCCGGTTTTTGGAAGCTCAATTTAGGAAGAGAGCAGTGATGTCTGCTCTCCCTCAGCAGGAACAGGCGGAGGGTGTTGTGACAAAGCACGGGAAGCTCCGTATTTTCTTTCCCGCCATCTTGTCGTATTAAAGTTTAGTTGTAAATTTCCCGTATTTCGTCATCATCATCATAAAAAAATCCTCTGCCTCTCAGTTTAGAGAAGTTCAAGAGCTGCTGCAGTGGCAGGTCTCGCAAAGTCAGCTCCTAAAACTGGAGCAACAATAAGATGCACTTGGTGAAGATGGAGTCGCTCAAAAACCAAGTAAAAGACATGTAAATATATCAGGGAAATGGGACAGCAAGTGTCCTTCCCTCCAGAGGAACTGGACGGGGCGCAGCATCAACACAAGTAGGAGCGGTTCTGTTCACTTAGTGACTAGTGACAGATTAAAACATGTTGGAAATGAGCGACGAAGGTAGAAAATTGTCAGCGAAGAATATAAAGCCGCATTTAAAAAATCTTAAATAAGAGGTACTCCATCCGCCTCTGTCTCCCCTTGGATCAAAGTATGAATTAATAAATGTATTTAATAATGTGAGTCATACCTGCTGTATTTACCCTTGAAATTAGTCTAATTCAGCCTAGTTCATATTCAAAATGGCTAAGAGAATAGAGAATGGCAACAGATTTTAAATTAAGAGTAAAAAGTTTTTTTCCTTAAATCAGTCGATCTTAAGGAGAGGGGGGGGGTGCTGATGAAATCTTGCCTAGGGCGCAAAATACCCCTAGGGCCGGCCCTGATGGCTAGATATCAAACGATATTTTTTTTTTTTTACCTTATTAATTACAGGGTAGCTGTGAAATACTCCTGACTAATTAACATTCCTAAATATGACTAAAAAAACTACAATTTTTAATGTAAAGAGACAAATCCAATTGCCGCAGCTCTTTAGAGAGTCCTCTTAATAGGACTTTCCTATGACAACAGAATGATTTCAATCAGAGGCTTCAAATGTTTTGCTAGAACAGACTTCTTCTGTCGTGAAGGAAACACTGAGCCGTCTATAGAGGTTCTGGTTTAGGGTGGGATCAGTGTTCACATGGGGAGAACCTGCCAGAGCTCCACTTAAAGCCTTTCAGAGTATGAGAAGATATGAGTTAGAGAAAAGGCTGTTATATTTCTTACGTTTTTTATTATTTCCACACAGCTGCTGATACAGGTTTGGGTGATATAAATCTGAGGAGGGAGTTGAAAGTATGTGTGGTCTCATATGAAAAAATAAAGATATATGTGGTCTCGTATGAAAAATAAGAACAAATGCAAGATAAGGTAGAAATAACCAAAATGGATGAATAAACTTAATACTTGGATATCAGCAGTTGTGTTAAATATCAAATAAATCAAATGTAACATAGACTTAGCAATCTTTTCCAAAATGTAAACACTAAGCAGGCAAACTATCGAATTCATCAATCTAAACAATAGGAATGCATGTTCTTATTGTGAAGTTGCAGTACTTCCGCTAATGATTAGCACTAATTTGAGTCAAAAAACATAGCTTTAACTGAATAAACTGCATTTGTAACGCCGCAATGCCTTACTATGAAATGTACTCAAGCTATACAGTGACCCGACATGCATAATTCAATATGAATAATACTGTGCTTTCTACTTGTGTTTTATTGCTGAATGGTCTGATATTTGAATTATCAGATAGGAGCTTTTTTACATCAAACTTCTCCTGCTACGTTTTTCTCTGATATGGTATTGTTTTTAGGGATATAACTGAATTATTACTTTTTCTCTTTCTGCATTTTGTGTCTCTTTTCGTTCGTCCCCAACTCCCGCGGTTTGACCTGTCCATCAGCTGCACTGTATGATAGACGTCTGTGACATTGTTGGATTTCAGCTCCACAGCGGGAAGGGGACAATATGTAATCTCCGCCCCCTCGCGGTGCACCTCTCCTGCGCCCCAAATCGTCCTATCTCTTGTACTCAAGAAGTGCTATTGCGCATGTACAACCTATAACGAGAGTCTATGGACATAGGCGTCAATTTAACCCCAGCAATATTTATGACTGACAGGTTTGTCCCCACCAAACCTGATGAGGAAATATTTACTGAACTAACAGACACTTCTGCTCCCAGCAAAGTTTCTGCATCAGTATCTAAACAGAATATTATTGAATTCACTCAATTCCAGTTTCTTATGCAGTCATGTTTCTTTCTGCTCATAGTCTCATGCTGTAGAGCTGAAGATCTTTGCCAGAACCCCACCGGGCTTAATTTTTTATTAAGCCCGGCATACATCCAGGGCCCCTCAGGGCTGTCTCAGTAAAGAAAAACCAAAGTCCACCATGGACATTTGGGATCAGGTTCCCCCCAATGCAATCCTATGAGGAGGGGTCGAAAATAAGGACGACTCCCTGCTTTTTGTCCCCTTCTCATAAGATTGCATTGTGGAAGGCTGGGGGCAAAGGGCCGAAACATTACCTAGGCTATGGGCCCCCATCCTGGGCTAAAAATCCACTGTCTGGTCCCCTGGTTCTCTGGTGCAGTTTAGGGCCACATGTGGCTTCATGTACCCAGGCTATGGGCCTCCATTCTGGGCTAAAGATCCACTGTCTGGGCCCCTGGTTCTCTGGTAGAGGTCAGGGCCACATCTGGCTACATGTACCCAGGCTATGTGCCTCCATTCTGGGCTAAAGATCCATTCTCTGGAACCCTGGTTCTCTGGTAGAGGTCAGGGCCACATCTGGCTACATGTACCCAGGCTATGGGCCTCCATTCTGGGCTAAAGATCCACTGTCTGGGCCCCTGGTTCTCTGGTAGAGGTCAGGACCACATCTGGCAACATGTACCCAGGCTATGGGCCTCCATTCTGGGCTAAAAATCCACCCTCAGCTTCCCTGGATGTCACACAACCAAAGTGTCACCATGGACATTTGCAATATGGTTCCCATAATGAAATCCTATGAGGAGGGGACGAAAAGTAAGACGCCCTACTTTTCGTCCCCTCCTCATAAGATTCCATTGTGGAAGGCTGGGGGCAAAGGTACGAAACGTTACCCAGGATATTGGCCTCCATTCTGGGCTAGAGACCCAGTGTTTTGGCCCCTGGTTCTCTGGGTGAGTACAGGGACACCTCTGGCTTCATGTACCCAGGCTACAGGCCCCCATCCTGGGCTAAAAATCCACCCTCAGGGGCCCTGGATGTATGTCCCAGTGAAGAAAAACCAAAGTCCACCACGGACATTAGGGATCAGGTTCCCACCTATGCAATCCTATGAGGAGGGGAAGAAAATAAGGACGACTCCCTACTTTTCCTTCCCGCCTCATAAGATTGCATTGTGGAAGGCTGGGGACAAAGGGACGAGCCTTAACCCAGGAACGTGACACTGCTGCCAATTAACGACTTATTAGGCTCATATCTCCGCCTACGTTCCACCTAGACGCATGAAACTTTCAGGGTAGCGCCCTGGGGTCTGGGGCCACACAATACGTCGAATATACGCCGGTCCAATGTTGCCTGGGGTCGTGAGGTCGCTCAAACCGTCCAACCACTTTGATGCTGCAGGGGCTATGTTTTTGGGAATTTTGAAATGAAAATTGCACAAATGCGCTCGAAATCCTTTACTCTATCCATGCAACAAAGCACATGTCTCCAAACACCTTCTAAACGGAACTCCTCACAGGAGCCACCTAGGAACCAGGGATAAAGTTAATAGAGAATAATAAGGTCTCCTTTAAAACATATTCAAAGTTAAAGAGGATTGGACTTTGTTAAGTATTTTATTTTATTAAAAAGCACTTGTAAAACTCAGCCTGTGGACATTTGCCATAAGCCCAAATGAATGGGACCCTATGAGGTGGGGACGGCGAGGCCTTTCTGTCCCTAAGAAATATAATTTTCATTGCTTCATAATTCAAAGGTGAAAGGCCACATGGCAACCAAATTCACAGGGTACATTCCCAGCGTGACCTAGTTTTGCCCCCAGCACTTCCATAATGCAATCTTATGAGGAAGGGACGAAAAGTAGGGCGCCGTCCTTATTTTCGTCCCCCTCCTCATAGACAGTGGATTTTAAGCCCAGAACGGAGGCTCATAGCCCGGGTACATGAAGCCAGAGGTGGCCCTGTACCGTACCAGAGAACCAGGGCCCCAGACAGTGGATTTTAAGCCTAGAAAGGAGGCCCGGGGCCTGGGTAGAGTTAGTCCTGCATTCACCGGAGATCTAGGGGCCTATCCCACTGACATTTGACCTTTGAGCCACGGTTTTATGTAGTCCTATACGGTGGCGTCCTGCGTGTGTAACTGGTTGTCCTCTGACCTCTGGTTCCAAAGCTGTGAAGGAGTAAAAATGCATGGTTTTTGGGGCCTAAACCCGTGTACATTTGCCATAAGGTTTCCACAATGGGAGCCTATGAGGAAGGGACGAAAAGTAGGGCGCCGTGTCCTTTTGGCATTGGGTTCCCACCATGCAATCCCATGAGGAGGGGACCAAAATAAGGGGGCTGCTTACTTTTGGCATAAGGTTCCCACCATACAATCCTATGAGGAGGGGATCAAAATAAGGGCGCCGTGTACTTTTGGCGCAAAACGGCTTCCGGGACCTCCACCGTCATGTCCGGGCCAGCCGGGGGGCCCCGGAAGGGCCCCTGGGCGTTTAAAACCCCTAAAAGGTCGAAGGTCGCGTTCAGGCCCCGACACGGCACGGTCAGAATCCTCTCGTCCCAAATGTCCACAGAACCCTATGGCAAAGCGCCGAAGTAAGGGACGGCTCCCAAATGGCCACAGAGCCTATGCCAAAGGTTTCGGTGGAACGACAGCACCTCCAAAGGTCCAAGCGGCGTCCGCGCACGCCTTATGCTTAACGGACACGACATGTACCTCTGGGCCCACTCCGTTTAACATTGGCTTATGGCAAATGGACGGCCCCATTGACACCGGGAACGAGCCCCGTCCGTTTGGCATAAGTTCAATTCATTTTCCGTGTCCTTTTAGGACAGTTGCTCTAGGGCATCCACGTCCACGCCTCAGAAGGCCCAATGCAACCAAGAAAGGGACGGTGGAGTCTTTTTCTAGAAAAATCCCCCAGGGCACGCTGACGGTCCAGGGGACCCGGGGCCCCCCTCCAAAATTAGCCAGGCCCCGGCCCCGCCCGCCTAATTTTTCCCGGCCCCCTCAGATTTCAGGGGTCCGCGCTGGGGATTTTCAAAGTCCAATGCAATCCTATACCGAAAGGACTTCGGCGAAAAATGGTGGGGCCCTTTTGGTGAGCCAGGGCCAGAACATGTCCCTGGTGGACGCCGGTCATTGGGCATCTTTTTCGGCCCCCGCTCATAGGCTTGTATGGGGATGGGAACTTTGGTGAGCCGGGGACGGGAAATGTCCCTGGTGGACGGTGTTCTTTTGGTATCCGGTATGGCCCCCACTCATAAGCCTTTATTGGACCGAAACTGTCCTGGCCGGCCGACGTGGGCCTCTGTGCGCCCGGAACCGTGGTCAGTTTTATGGGCTAACGAGGGTCAGAAGTCAACGAAATTGCACAGGCCAGAGGCCTCCGTATAGGGTTACGTTACTGCAAAGGTCTGTTCAGGCCCCTGGGACCATGGTGGAGGCTTAAAACCAGTCATTGTAGTCAAAGGTCAAATTACACAGGCTCGAGGCCTCCTCATAGGTCTACGGCTCGATGGCCTCCTTATAGGGCTACATAACCACATAGGTCAAAGGTGTGGGTCCCTGGATCTCTGGTACAATACAGGACCACCTCTGGCTTAATGTACCCTGGCTGTGGTTCCACATTCTGTGCTGCATAACCCCTGTGTGGACCCCAGGATCTGTGGTGCAGTGCAGGACTACCTCTAGCTTTATGTACCCTGGCTGTGGGTCCACATTCTGGGCTGCATATCCACTGTCTGGATCCTTGGATTTGTGGTACAGTACAGGACCACCACTGCCATCATCTACACAGGGTGCAGGCCTCCATTCTGGGCTAAAAATCCACCAGTAGGGTCCCTGGATGTATGGCCGAGTGCAGAAAAACCTAAGTGTCACCATTGACATTTGGCATAGGGTCCCATTATGGAAAGCTGCGGGAAAAGGGCAGAGCCCTTCCCCAGGCTGACATTTGGCATCTGGTTCCCACAATGGGAGCTTATGAGGAGGGGACAAAAAAAAAACTTTGTGTCAACTCCTGCCTTACCAGAGGCACGAGCTGCCATATCAGATGCACGAAATCTGGCCAATGGCTACCCATGCCATGCAGTATAAACTCCATGTAGTCCTTTTATGGAGTTTATACTGCATGGCTTGGGTAGTCATTGGCCGTGGTCTAGTATGGTCTCCATGTGTGTTGTATAACCACTGAGGCAATAGGTAGGGGTCCCTGGATCTCTGGTGCAGTGCAGGGCCACATCTGGCTTCATGTACCCAGACTATGGGCCCACATTCTGGGCTGCATGAGCACTGTCTGGGCCCCTGGTGCTCTGGTGCAGTGCAGGCCCACCTTTGGCTACATGTACCCAGGCTTGCGGCCCCCATTCTGAGTTAAAAATCCACCTACAGTGTCCCTGGATGTCTTACCCAGTGCATAAAAACCTAAGTGACACCATGGACATTTTGCATCACTCTCCCAAAATGGGAGACTATGAGGAGGGGACGGAAAAAAAACTTAGTGTCAAATCATGCCTTACCAGTGGCATGAGCTGCCATACTAGAGGCAGGAGCTGCCATACCAGAGGCACGAAAGCTGGACAATGGTTACCCATGCCATGCAGTATAAACTCCATGCAGTCCCTTTATGGAGTTTATACTGCGTGGCATGGGTATTCGCTGGCCGTGTTGTAACCAAAGGTCAATTAAATTACACAGGCTGGAAGCCTCCATGTAGTGTTACATAGCCCCAGAGGTCAAAGGTCAACTAAATTACACAAGCTGGAGGCCTCCTTATAGGCTTACATCACCACAAAGGTCAAAGGTATGGGTCCCTGGTTCTCTGGTACAGTGTAGGGTCAGCTCTGGCTTCATGTACCCTGGCTGTGGGCTCACATTCTGGACCGCACAACCGCTGTCTGGACCCCTGGAACTCTGGTGCAGTGCAGGGACACCTCTGGCTTCATGTGCCCAGGCTACGGGCCTCAGTTCTGGGCTAAAAATCCACGGTCAGGGTCCCTGGATGTCTGTCCAAGTGCCACAAGACCTAAGTTTGGACATTTGGCATCGGGTTCCCACAATGGGAGCCTATAAGGGAGCTGACCTAAAGTATTTTTGGCCCCTGGTTCCCTAGCACCTGATACAGATCACTTTTGTCCAGGCGTCTGAGCCGGCTTCTCATGTATTTCATTGTTTGTCCAGGCGTCTGAGCAGGCTTCTTTTGTATTTCATTGTCTCTCATCATGGTATGAGGTAGGCAGTAGCGTGAAGGGTCTTCCCCAAAGATCCACACTGGACACTGCCAGCCTGTTGTCTTAACCAGTTGATCTATATTGTCGCTTTATGGGTCCAGCATTCAGCAGTGTCAGCAGTGTGTGGACATTTTGTTTTTAAATTGTGGTGCCATTTTTACACCCTCTTTTGTGCTTCTTCTGTAAGTGTAACCTCATGGTCCACAAAGATTTGTGTCATGGGAAAGTGTGATTCTAAATACGAGTGTTTAGTTTGCAGGTGTTCGGAGCTCTACAATGCACTGGTGTGGATAAAGTCAGTGGTTATTCCTATAGTAATTTCCCATAAGATTTTGAATCAGATCTGTGGTTTTATTATTTTCCATCCATCCATCCATCATCTTCCGCTTATCCGGGGTCGGCTCGCAGGGGCAGTAGCCTAAGCAAAGAGACCCAGACTTCCCTCTCCCGGCCACTTGGGCCAGCTCCTCGGGAGGAATCCCGAGACGTTCCCAGGCCAGCTGGGAGACATAATCCCTCCAGCGAGTCCTGGGTCTTCCCCTGGGCCTCCTCCCGGTGGGACGTGCCCAGAACACCTGTATCAGCGATCTCGTTTTTTCGGTCACCACCCAGCGTTCGTGACCATAGATGAGGGTAGGAACGTAGATCGACCGGTAAATGGAGAGCTTTGCCTTTCGGCTCAGCTCTCTCTTCACCACGACAGACCGGTACAGCGCCCACATAACTGCAGCCGCCTTACCAATCCGTCCATCGATCTCCCGCTCCATTTTTCCCTCATTCGTGAACAAGACCCCCAGATGCCTAAACTCCTCCACTTGAGGAAGGACCTCATCCCCGACCCGGAGAAGGCACTCTACCCTTTTCCGGCTCAAGACCATGGTCTCGGATTGGGAGGTGCTGATCCTCATCCCAGCTGCTTCACACTCGACTGCGAACCACTCCAACGAGAGCTATAGATCTCGTTCAGATGAAGCCAATAAGACATAATCATCTGCAAAAAGCAGAGACCCGATCCTGAGGTCACCAAAACGGATCCCCTCCACCCCTTGGTTGCGCCTAGAAATCCTGTCCATAAAAGGACAGGTCTCTTCATGGAGTTCAAAGAACCCAACGCTCATATGAAGCGATTCGAAGGAGGGTGAGATCAGCTGTTCGTGGATATTTAAACCAGAAGGCTTCGGTGCTGCGGCTCTTTTTATTTGTTCGGAGATCCAGTCACATCTGGAGCTGCTGTGGGTTTTATTGGTGTTTCTGCCAATCCGCATGACAAGTTTTCCCAGAGCTCAGCTAGTTTAGAAGGGAGTGGGGTTCTGTTGCTTGACCAAGTGTAGGGAGTGAGAGAGAGACGGCGCACCGGCGTGATTTGGCTGGGATAAAAGCGCTATGGTGGAGTCCGTTTCGTTCTGGAACGGCATGGACCCAGCTCAAATGGAATGCTGCCGTTATTCATATTCATAGAGCCCTTTGATATAATTTAATATCTCCATGGGTCAGACCCAACAAAGCAGTGGTCAATGGCTGGCCTCTGAGAGAGGAGCACAGCAACCTCCCTGAGCAGAATCCAGTTACCATCACAGTGGCAGACATCACAGAAAGAGTCTCAGGTATGTAAAACTGGACAGCACCAGGCTCTGACATGATCCATACCTACTGGCTAAAGAAACTAACAGCACTCCATGAGTGCCTGCCAGCACAGCTGAACCAGCTCCTAAGAAATTGGACTCACCTGCCTGACGAACAATCCTGATCCAGAAGGATCCCGTCAAAGGTGCAGTCCCATCCAACTATCGCCCAATAACCTGTCTCTCCACAACATGGAAGCTCTTGTCAGGCATCATTGCAGCTAAGATAAGCAAGCACATGGATCAATACATGAGCAAAGCACAGAAGGGCATTGGTAGAGATACCAGAGGTGCTAAACACCAGCTCCTGGTTGACAGAACTGTTGCCCAAGACTGCAAATCCCAAAAGACCAACCTGTACACTGCCTGGATTGATTACAAGAAAGCCTATGACGATGCTACACACATGGATAAACGAATGCTTAAAGCTGTACAACACCAACAGGGCTGTTAGAGCATTCCTTGCGAACTCGATGAGGTTGTGGAAAACCACCCTTGAGGCCAATGGCAAGCTAGTTGCAAAAGTGTCCATCAAATGTGCCATATACTCAGGTGATTCTTTGTCCCCATTGCCGTTCTGCATAGGTCTGAA
>JAPXFQ010002964.1:0-262500 GCA_028564705.1 Apricaphanius iberus | reverse complement strand
CATATATCAGAGGCCTGATCAGGATGGAGGACCATCTCTGCCAAAATAGACAATAAATAAATAGATAAAATAGAAAATAAATATATAAATCTGGAAATACATAATTTCACATTTATTGATTGATTTATTTCCACATTTATTCATTTATGTATTTATTTCCACATTTCCAGATCAGACTGACTTACAGGAGTGTATTCTAATAAGCGTTGGGCGTTGGACTAAAGCCTGATTGGTCGGGTCCAAGTCTCTGTAAGTTTGAGATGAAGCGGCTGAGGAACGTTAGCATCAGCTAGCTACTCTGTGTGTCTGTGACAGAGTTAAGATACCAGGGCTGTGTTGAAAAAATCGATTCTGAATTCATTCTCATAAAACTTTTAAGAATTGATTCGATTCACAAGTTCAAAAATCAGTTTAAATGTTTAACACAGAAACCGTTTTTGTGGCTAAAACAGGAATTTGAAATCCAGACGGCCGTTTTAAGGCTTAGTTCTCAAAGTGTTGACTCAGTTTGTTCCTGTTAAACTGTTACTCATCTAGTGTTAAGTCATTGAAATACAGGCATATAATTAAGACAAAAGCTCAAAAAATCATTTAATAGCACTGACCCATATCTATACTGATCAGACTGAATCGTGATAATGTAGCTTAATTCTAACTCTTAAGAATCGGAATCGATTGGAGATCGTCAATTTTGGCCGGGATCTAGAACAAACAAGCGCACCGACTCAAACACAGCAGCAGCAGGTATATTCCTGCTTATTATCATTCTTTAATTAGCTGTTATTAACTTCTGTGGAAATCCTTTACTTTTTTGAACTAGTGAAATACTTTAAATTAGTCCTGAACATCACTGTTTGGTTCTATCAGATCCGGGGAAACCAATAAAATAAAACTCCGCCTGGGAGAAAGTGACACAGGCAGTAAATGCGGTCGGGACAGCGGAGACGTTCCTGTTGGAAATTAAGGAAAAAATGGTTCGATATCAAACTGAATACAGTAAAAGGTCTAAAAAAGCACACAGCTGGACCAGATCTGTGACTGAGGCTGCTCCGTCCGTCATATTTGATACTTGTGTGGCCATGAATAATTGGAGACGCTGCTTGTGCTGCTATCAGTACCCAAGGAAAAATTCTGTCAAAGTAAAACTATTTCAGTGCTGCAGTTCCTCTGTTCTACCACTAGATGCTGAGCGTATGAACAATCAGAACTGTACTTATATTTAGGAACATTGATAAATACAAATTGATAAGTACCACACAATGCGTGGAATTGTTCCTACGATGTGTGCGTAAGTACGGCTGATAAATGGGGGCCCTGGACCGGATGAAGGGGTTGGAACAGTCTGCAATGATCTGCTCTGTCTCTGCAGGATGCCTTTCGGCCCACGGACGCTTCGCCCAGAAGCTCCTCACCGACCTCTTCTCCAACTACACCAACGCCCTGCGGCCAGTGGAGGACACGGACCACGTCATCAACGTGACGCTGCAGATCACCCTGTCCCAGATCATCGACATGGTAACCAGAGCTGCCGGTGTCTGACCCGCCGTCTGGACTCTCTGGTCCTCATTTGTTTGGTCTCACCAGGACGAGCGGAACCAGATCCTGAGCACCTACCTGTGGGTCCGCCAGGTGTGGATGGACGCCTTCCTAACCTGGAGGAAGGAGGACTACGACGGCCTGGACGCCATCCGCATCCCCAGCAGCTACGTGTGGAGGCCGGACATCGTCCTGTACAACAGGTATGAGACTCTCCCAGCCAGAGGAGCTCCTTCTGTCTGCAGGTTCTGAACGTTCTGCTCCATAGCGCCGACGACGAGTTCTCCAGCTCCATGGAGACCAACGTGGTCCTCCGTAGCGACGGGGAAGTGACCTGGGACCAGCCGGCCATCACCAAGAGCTCCTGCTCCGTAGACGTGGCCTTCTTCCCCTTCGACGTGCAACAATGCCACCTGACCTTCGGCTCCTGGACTCACAACGGGAACCAGATGGACCTCTTCAACGCCTTGGACAGCGCGGACCTGGCCGACTTCGTCCCCAACGTGGAGTGGGAGGTGAGAGGAGACCATCTCGGCAGCGTCTCCTTCCTCAACCACTGCAGCTGACCTCTGACCTCTGTCTGAGCAGGTTCTGGGCATGCCTGCGAAGAAGAACGTGATCCTCTACGGCTGCTGCTCTGACCCGTACCCAGACATCACCTTCACGCTGCACCTGAAGAGACGCGCCTCCTTCTACATCTTCAACCTTCTCCTTCCCTGCATGATGATCTCCTTCCTGGCTCCGCTGGGCTTCTACCTGCCGGCCGACTCCGGGGAGAAGGTATCCCTGGGTGTGACGGTGCTGCTGGCGCTCACCGTGTTCCAGCTGCTGGTGGCCGAGAGCATGCCGCCATCTGAGAGCGTCCCGCTCATTGGTGAGGAGAAGCTTTCCAAACCTCTGTCTCTTCTAGGAGGAACGTTTTATTTATCGTTATGGCTTCATCGGGTTCATGGTGTAGTCGGTGTGATTCGTGTTTGGTAGGTGAAGGAGGACCTAAATGCTGAACACGGTTTACCATAAGTAGAATAAATATAGAAATAAAGAAAGGGAAGACAAGATAAATCCTAGATAAGAACAATAACGAGCAACTTAGAAGTAACCTAAGACATACAGTATAAGAAGGAGCCTTACAGAGACGATCCCTGCATCTGAACATCCCTACTACACCTACTACGTAGCAGGCGAAAAGCAGTAAGCGAGTGATGTAGTAGATCTGAATCCCTAGTATGGACTGGGGTAGTAGGCATAAAGTTCCCGGGTGTGTAATTACCGCCAAAAGTTAAGTCTGATACACGCTACACTATCCCACAATGCAGCGAAAGCATCAAAATCGTAGAAAAAGAGTTATGTCACATACCATACCAATTTATTTATAAAGCACATTTCTACACAGCCGAGGACAACCAAAGTGCTGTACTGTAGTAGTCCATCCGCAATTCAGTGTCCAAAATATCCCCAAGGTTGGTAATGGTCAGCTTCAATAAGTTAGAAAAACAGGGCGGTAGAACAGGGCTACCTGCAGTGGAAGAGGGATTAACAAACAAAATTGCCTCCAACTTGGACGAGTTGAGATGTGATAAATAGTTAGAAAGCCAGCCCTTCACATCGTTCAGGCAGTCCACAGCAGACTGCACTGACTCTTGTGGTTTTAAAAGAAACATAAAATTGGCAGTCGTCAGCATACAAATGATAAAACAGGCCATATCGTCTAAAGCTGCCAAAGGGAGAATATAGAGGTTAAAAAGCAGAGGTCCTAAAATCGAGCCCTGGGGGACTCCACAGGGCAGAGAGGAGGCTCCAGATGAGTAACCTCACACAAAAACTTCTGTCACTAAAGTAAGATCTGAACCAGTTGAGGGCAGTTCCTTGAATGCCCACTAGCTGGTTCAGTCGGGATGGAAGAATGGAGTGGTCAACAGTGTCAAACGCCGCTGTAAGGTCCATCAAGACCGGGAGGACATAAGACTACCGAGGACAGGACCACAGGGGACGTAACGTAAACACTCGCTGAAATGGTAGAGCAGTACGTCTGATTTCATGCCTACTACTTGCTAGTTTGCTATGCAGTATTTACTGCATCAATGGGCAAGAAGTAGCTACTAATAGTATGTAGTACATACTGTAGAATTTAGATGCAGGGTATATAACATGAAAACTAGAAAGTGGTTCCAAATGATATAACCTAATAGAGAAATGAAGTACACAGAACTAACAGGGAGAATGACCAACAGTAAAGAGCATAAACGATTAAAAACAATGAAACTGGGGGGTGGGAACCACGAAACAAGCTTAAGAAACCAGTTCAGTCCCGGCTCATTCGGTTCCACCAACGAAGCTCAGGTGGGTTCAATCCCTGCTGTATGTGCGTCAGCGCTACATTAAAGCCAGCTGCTGTCAGTCGATGCTGGATAAGACGGAAGGAAAGAGGCGCATTCTTCTCCCAGTTTGAGAAAGACTTATTAATGCAGCATCATAATTACATCATAACCAATTTTAACCATCATAACAGAAAATAATTACCCGGTTGGGTGGGGCAAGATAATCTGGAGTCTGTTGTTAATTATTAAAACCAGAACATAACACATGGCAGAAAATAGCTGACAGATTAAATGTGTTAAAACATGATTAAAGACGGGATGTACAAATATTTAACAACTAACAGTTTCAAGTCTACAAAATCTAAATCTACATTAATACAGTATTTTAATTTACATGTGTATTTTGTTACCAGTTGTAAGGTACTATAAGGCTATTTTAAAACATTCAGACCCGACAGCATAACGATTTTATGGCTCCATTTTAGACAAAAAGTGATTTATTTGTAATTATTAATAATGCTGGGTGTCGGGAGCGACATGGTGGAAAAAAAGTTTCTGGTAGCAACTAAAGATTAAATACAGTAAGGTTCTTCAAAAATGGCAAAAGTAAAACCTAATTAGAAAGATTTTTTATAAGATAAAACCTACATTCCATAATCTAACTACCAAAAAGAAAACTGCAGCGGATGCAACTGTGCTGAACAAGTCTAACAGCGCCACTGTGTGGTCATTGTTGGAATCACAGCCTATTCTACTTTCACACTTTAAAAATCCTCTGCTATGTGTGAATGCTGTTTCCATACATGTAATTTTATCAGAGAGGACAAGAAAGGAATCCAAACTCTGTCAGCTTTATTACAAAAAAGACTTTCTTTCCTGTAAAACACATTTTTAAAGCTTAGAGCTTGGTATAATTAACATTTCTTGGGTCCTCCTCTTTCACAGGCTCTCATTGGTCCTTCACCGCCGCTGTTTCCAAATAAGATGTGATCTTGGGGTGTTAAATTTGTTTCACATAAATGAGCGCTTACAGGTCAGCACAGGTCAATAAACCTGCAGGTGTAAAGAAAAAACAAATAGAACACATAGAGTTGGGAGGATATCAGGGAACACTGGTTTACTAGTTTCTCTTAAATCTGCTTGTCCCAACCAGGGAGTTGGACAAATAAAACTCTGCTTTCCTAATCAGGGTTAATGTTAATGGACTCTTACTAAAGTTACTTTTTCTTAACTCTACCATTTCAGTTCCTATTCAACATTTCTAATTTATTCTTCAAAAGCATAAATGGTTACAAGTACGTCGCATTTACTGTTACACTAATTATCAATTAAAAAAGTTCCACCTTCTTTCACTAAAGTTCCGATTATAACTAAGTTTACAAAGATTCCTGCTAATCAAGGTTATTATATAATTTTATTACATGAGTTAATTAGTACTTGAACTGATCAGAACCGTTCCAGCGTCCAGCATGCTGAGGTGAGAGGATCCAACCCTAAGCCTGGATTTTTATTCAGTTTCAGAGTCAAATCAGGAGCTGTTGGTGGTGATGGTGTCTCCATCTGGGTGAAACATTAAAAACTCCTCTTCCTCCGCTTCACACTGAGGAAGAGGAGGGCCAGGCGTGGTTCTGTTGGACCCGTCTCAGGGTGACCCAGTCCGGAGTCCAGGCCGGTGATCTGTCTGTTTCTCCACAGGGAAGTACTACATCGCCACCATGACGATGGTCACCGCCTCCACCGCCCTCACCATCTTCATCATGAACATCCACCACTGCGGCTCCGAGGCCCGACCCGTCCCGAAATGGGCCGAGCGCTTCATCCTGAACTACCTGGCCAGGGTCTGCTTCGTCAGCGAGTTCGGAGACAGCTGCCTGGGGCGGAGCTCGTCCCGGAAACACGCACCGTCCGGGGAGGAGTCGGACAGCCAGGCGCCCGGCGCAGGAAGAGGAGCCAGCTGGGACGTTAACGGACAGCCGTGGGTGGGAAAGGGGGTGGAGGACGAGGAGGCGGAGCCTGACAGGACGGAGCAGGGCGTGGCCCAGCAGACCGTCTGGAAGGAGGATCTGTTTGTCACCATCGACCACTCTGAGGAGGAAGAGGAGGAGGGACGAAGAGGAGGGTGTGTGGAGGCGAAGAAGGGCGTTGGAGGAGCGGCAGAGGAGATCCTGGTCAGAACCAGATGTGTGTGCCAGCACCAGCGTCTGCTGCGGAGCGTGGAGTACATCGCCAGCTCGTACCAGGACCAGCGCTCGGCCCAGGTCCGCATCGCCGAGTGGAGGAAGGTGGCCAAGGTGATGGATCGCTTCTTCATGTGGCTCTTCTTCATCATGTTCTTCTTCATGAGCATCCTGATCCTCAGCAAGGCCATCTGATGGAGCTGGGAGGAACGTCTGGATGAAGAACGTAAGGATGAAGATGTGCCCCCTTCTTCTCCAGCTCTTCTAAGTTGATGTTTCTCACATTTACATTTGATAAAGTTTGATGTTTTTCACAGTTTCTCTGCTTTTAATCACAGTTTGTTGATGAGATCCTTAAACCCGAACAGAACCAGACCCAAGTTAATCCAATCCCAGATCCTAGGAGCAATAAAGAGAATGTCTGGAGACAGAAATCTAGGGATTAGAAACCAGATTCGCTGAAATATTTAATCTGACCATTTTTCATTTGAACCAAAAAATAAACTTCAGGAATCAGGCGGGAAAACCTGAGCAGACAGGTGATGGTTTGGGAGATTCTGATTGGTTCAGCTGCAGACGAGGCGCTGAGTCATTAAATGAACGGCATCATGCGTGTTTGACGTTCTGCTCCTTAGCAGGGGAGTTAAAGGTTGGATATGGAACATGAGCACGATAGCGCCATCTAGTGTATCTAGGTTATCGTTACAACAATAAAAAACATCATTCCAGCCGTTGGGTTGCCAGGTTTGCTGCCGATATGCCCAGTGACCAACCTGAACTGTGTCCAGTGAGGAATGTATCCTAGAGGAGTTTAGCTAACAGCTAACGTTAGCAAAGTTAGCTAGAGAGTTACCTTACTGATCCAGGAGGAAAGTCTCTTTTTCTGCCTATATTTGATGCTGTAGAAATGTTTTATGTGGGTCCATCTAGTGTAGGCTTCACCTAAAACTACTCTGGTTTCTGTTAGCTAGCTAATTAAGTTAGCTAGTGAGTTAGCTTACCGATCCAGGAAGAAAGTTTCCGTTTCTGTGTGTGTTTGATGGTGTAGAAATGTTTTATGTGGGTCCATCTAGTGTAGGCTTCACCTAAAACTACTCTAGTTTCTGTTAGCTAGCTAATTAAGTTAGCTAGTGAGTTAGCTTACCGATCCAGGAGGAAAGTCTCTATTTCTGCGTGTATTTGATGCTGTAGAAATGTTTTATGTTGGTCCATCTAGTGTAGGCTTCACCTAATACTACTATAGTTTCTGTTAGCTAGCTAGTTAAGTTAGCTAGTGAGTTAGCTTACCGATCCAGGAAGAAAGTTTCCATTTCTGTGTGTGTTTGATGGCGTAGAAATGTTTTATGTGGGTCCATCTAGTGTAGGCTTCACCTAAAAATGCTCTAGGTTCTGTTCTTCTGCGGTCACTCCTCTCCTTAGACGGATAACAAAATCTCTGGGGCTCTGAAGAAGCTGCTGGACTTACTGACTCCACCATTCTTCCCAGTACCAGCCCAGCCTTGCTGACCATATAGGTGGCTCATAGAGACCGTATCTGTAAACCTGCGATGGCGCCTACTATGGGCTGATAGATTGAAATATAAGATGCCTGTTAAAATTAGCATTTTATTATATTTTAATTCAAATATATATATTTTCAAAGTGGTGATATCAGGCTTTTAAATACCTCATTTTTACATCTAAAACATTCAGTTATGGTCTTTATAGAGTGGAACTGTAATTCTTGGGTCTGAATTCCTCATTATTGTAGCTCTACAGGTTCCTGCAGTTAACATAAGCAGAAGGTCTGATGCTAATGCTATCAAACAATGGTTAAAAGGTAATGAATGGAATGTCTAAAATAAAGTTTGTCGTCATTCTAGTTTTACCTGAAATTTAGCGCATTGCTGTGTCCATTATTTTAATCGTCAGAAGGACCTGACTCCTCAATAAAACAAGGTATTTCAGTAAATCCTTCTATACAAACAAATAATGCTTTCCCCAAAGATGGCGGTAAAATACCATGAAAAATGAAACTTAAGCAGGAATTTCATAGAGGTTCTGATGCTGGAGGCGTAAAGAATCATGTGGGTTAATAAACCTACAACCGGACATTTTAACTCATCCACTTCTACCCTCAGCATTCCTGAATTAGGTCTACAATTTCACCACGAGAAATAAAGATGGTGGATTCACTCAACGTTTAGCTTGAGGTCCATTACCTTGTTTAGCAGTTCCAATGAAAGCACAGAGACATAATAGTTTAAAAATCGTAATAGATAATGGAGAAAACTGAATGGCCAAAAATGTATAACCAAAACATGCTACAAATATATCTACACAACACCTGGTGTGACTAATCAATGCTTTTGTGCTTACAGACTCTAAATTCACAACACTTTTTAAGGGCTAAAAAAGTGGAATTTTCATATGTCCCCATTAAGGAAACATACTTTTATTCTGAACCCCTCTAAACACCCTGAGGATGCGTCATTTGTTTTAAATATAGCTTTTTATGAAATTGTTCAATATCCAACCTTTAAGGACAGAGCAGACAGGATTTATTAATCTGTACCTGAACCAAACTATAAGTTGGTCTGATGATTTATGAAGGAGATAAAATAATCGAATATCCTAAAATAACTTCATTTTTGGACCAGAGTTGGTTCTGATCCTTTAATATTTTACACTCTCTGCATGCATCTGTCCAATAAATCGAATAAATCAGTAGTTTTTTGAGTCTGTGACTGATTTACTACAATAAAGGATCTTTATAAAGATTTCCTGCTGGCGTGTTGTAATCTGTGACCAAAATTAAGACCGGACCGAACCTGCATGCTTCAAAACACGTCTGTCTCAGTTGTTCAGCAGGACTGTGTGGAGGAGACAGAACCCTGAGGATTGGAGGGTGCTGCAGTGCCACCTGGTGGATGATAAGTGACACTGTTTTTTAATATCACACATAAACCCTCCCACTGGCCTGGCTTTGTGTTCAGAGAGTAAACGGGGACATTCTGACCCCACTGGCACTCTCACGGGTTAGAATGGCAATAGGATAAACTGCTGTGAGAAGGATCAACCAAGATGGCGACATCCTGTGTGACTGGAAGTAAATTAATGTTAATAAATCATATTACCTGGTTGGGAGTGGCAAGATAATCTGGAGTCTGTTGTGAATCGTTAAAAGCAGAATATAACATATGACAGAAAATAGCTGAAATGCGTAAGAATATGGTTCAAGTAGGAAGGATGTAAATAAGAACAGTTTCAAGCCCTAAAAATGCAGAGTCACATTTAAGACACACTCTGTAACTTTTGTACCTTAAAACATTTTTTAAACGCTTCCTTTTCAGAGCTGTCATTGCCTGGGAGCGTCCTGCTGCTGAAAACCGCACTATACAAATTTTCTCTCCAGTGACGCCACCCAGGATGAACCGACTCCGTTTCACTTTATGGCAGTATGATTCAGGAATCTAACTTATAATCGATCAAAATTATTTTCTGCTTAATAAAAGATAAGAAGATTCCTTCTGGCTCCAAGAGTATTTAATTTGTCTTGTTAATTAACAAAGAGCATTAGCACACACCAAACGTTGTACGAACTGACCTGCACGCCCAAAATAGAAACAGACTTTTATAAAAATTAAAAAAAACACGTCTGCTGAAGATCCTCCCTCCACCTAGTCTGGGTTAAAGACGCATACGCATGAACCAGTCTTGGTGGGGTAGAGTTCTCAGTGACAGATAGCTTCCATGACATGTGATCTACTCTTGCTACAGTATGAGGGAATAAAGTCACAACAGAAATCATAACCAAATTGTTATTGCTGGACTAAATCCTGACAGAATTATTCCACAACAGCTACACGCTACCAGATAATAGAAACAAACCTGCGGATTTGAGACTTGAGGCATGGCAGATCCACCAAAGAAACCAAAGAAGACGCTATCAGAAAAAACGATGAAAAAGAGAAAGAGGAAGTGATAGAGCAGAGCAGCTTCTGGAGAAGGCTGTGTTAAGATATTGGCACATTCAGACTGCCCTTTGCTGCCAGGCAGAAGGGCAGCTAGATTACTTACAAAGTCTGTGGTACCTATGCAGCCGGTGGGCATCAAGCTGCACCAAGCTGCCACGCAGCTCAATCAGTGCAGCGGCTGCTGCTCTGACGATCCGTCATGGCATCCAGGCTGCTGTATGAAGCTGGAAAAATTGAACATTGGGGCAGCAGACGCAATGCAGCAACCCATCAGCGACTCTGCACTGATCACGTCATCAATCCGTAGATCAGCCAGTCAGTCAAATTCATTTCAAAATGGAGAAAGTGATTATTGCGGTCTGTAACTACCGCAAAGTTTATGACCCCTCCTCATCTTTTTATAAGGACAGGAAGAGATCGGACCTTATCTGGAGGAAGATATCGGAGGATATTGGAGTGGCAGGTAAAAAGTTTAATACTTTATTTTAACTTTCTTGTTAGCTTAGGCTAGCCAAGCCCGGTTCATGTGCGAGCACAGATGTGGGCCAAGAGGTCATCAAACTGTGCGTGGCTTTGAGACCAGTTTTTTCTGAGTAGCGTATTAGCCTTGTTGAGAGTTTTTTTTGGTGAGTTTTGGTGCGCTCTAGTGGGCAAAACACAGAATTGCCCTGAAGGAATATCTGTCGTTTCGTGATGTTCATCAATATCTACAGTTTGTTTTTCAGCTGTAGTCACCAATTTCACAAGAATGTGGTCACGTGAGTTTTTGATAACCAAATACATTTTTCAGTTTTGTTTCAAGTTTTACTTTCAGGAATTAAAACTGGACCAGACTGTAATCAATGTTGCTTCTCTGCAGGAGAGTGGAGCAGCAGGACAGGAAGTGGCCGTCATCAAAGAGGTATGACCAGATGGCTTGGGGAGTTATTTGGGAGTGCCTTTGTCGAGGGTAGCTTGGGCTTTTAGCTTATTCAAAGCACAGAGGATAGAGTGTTATCTAAAGAAGTAAAGACGAAGTAATCATTTTCAATCACTAATCAATAAATGCCTCTAAAAAATAGTAATTGCATAGAAGATTATTGCATAGAGATTATTCAACATTAATTTACATTGATTTTAATTAGCACTAAGTAGCTGTGTTGTTGTTGTTTATTGTTAATGTTAGCATTTGTATTGTACAGATATATTTTTGTTTTCTCTCTGTAACTGTGCCTCCTTGTCTGTTTGATCAAACTGAATTATAATTAAACATCCAAGAAAAATGAAGGGATCTCTCTCACCTCTTTATTTAAATGTGTTTTGCCACCACAATAGCGCTGAAACCGAAGCTCATCTATACGCAGCTCATTAAGCAGATGGTGAAAGACTCCAAGCTCAGATCGCCTCTGAATTATGGGATGTTTCCACAACCTCTGCAAATAACCCCGACAACAATGTTTTATAGCTTTATTAATTAGATAAAGCACAGCCATTTTCCCAACATAATCTGCCATAACTAACAACAGAAAAATCCCTGGTCCGTCTGTGATGTACTGACATACTGACGTGACCTCCCCGACCTGCTTGGACGCAGACTGTGCAAAGTATGCAAGCAGCTGGGTTTTAATTTTAAAGATGCCACTTTCGCCTGTTTGAGCGTCCTGCTGCCTGGGCAGCAAAGGGCGGTATGAACATACCATAAGAGGCAGCAAGCAGAGCAACAGAGGTGAATGGTGAGCTGAGCTAGCTTCTCAACCAATGACCAGGTTGTTCCACTGATTAAAGCCTAAAGCTCACTGCGCTCTTGTCGCTGTTCCTCCTGCTGCCTCAGAGAGCAGCAAGACACAAGATGAGACAGCTCAGAGAACACTTCCTCATCTTCACTGCTTAGAAAGATCTTTTCTGTCAAACTATTGCTTAGTTTAGGTCAAAGTAGGGTTGGTTTCTACAACCCAGCGTAACAACTTTTCAGTGTTGTGTGATCAGCCACTGTGAATGAGGCGTTAGAGATGCAGCCGTTTGTATGGTATGTATGCTTGTATGTTTGTATGCTGAACTAGCCTTGTTGCTACTGGATTGGTAATCAGTGATGCCGGTAACGTGTAATTTTCTTAAGCAAAAATATATATGTGGTACATGGCAGCAAAAGCATTAGAAAAACAAGCAACAATAGGGGTAAATATGTTCTTACATAACTTCAACAACACTGCTGCCTTATTTTTCTTTTCCGAATCAATGCTCTAGAGAGGCTGCAAAGCATCTCTCTCTGTTGGATTTTCTTTTAGTTTCAACAGATGACGATACAAAGTGTGGCCATCCCAGGGGCAGGGAGGTCAGCAGAATGTCTTTTTGCCATGAAAATGAACTGAGTGGTGAACAAATAATCAACACCACAAGAGGCCTATACAAAGTAAAGCGCCCCAGATGGCTTTTCGGTTCTGACAACAAGTTGCGTCTCAAAGTCATCTAAACGGATAATTTCCTGATTATTATGAGCTGATTTCTATGGCCAGCATGACAATTGTCTGAATATGAATTCAGTGTGTTGTTAAATAAGCGATAACTAAATGAGCAAATTTAAAATGCTTTACTTACCAGTCCGGTGTCACAGTTACGGAGTTCAGGCGAACTAGGTCCCAAGGTGGATTTCTTATCATCTGACTTCGGCCACAATGAAAAGTTAAGAAGCACCTCTGTCTTCTTATCCCATGGATTTTAGAATTCCCAAATTCCCCAGGCCGATCATATATCGGAGACCCCAATAACAGGAGTCTTTATGAGACCTCATCAGAGAATTAAGTTAATACTCTCTAAAAAGACTCGCTTAGAGAAGGAAGCCGATTAAAAAGTTTTAATCTTAACTCAAAAAGAATTACAATACAAGATCCAAAAGCTTACAATAGTAACAGCTGGAAAACCAAAGTCTAGAAGTCTCAAAGTCTAACAGTCCAAGTTCTAACCATCTGAGTCTAACAATCTCACCGCAAAATCCCCCAAAAGTCTGACAAACATTTGTTCAGTCATTACATATATAGGCTGCTCTCTGAGGTGGGTCGTGTCTTATTTTTCTGTTGACATGTGCACAGACAGTTTCACAGAATCAGTCCATCAACATAAATCTTGTGGTTTCTTGTAGATGTTTGACTTTTCTCGAATGATCTCACTCTCTGAAACAGTGTTACCTTTTGACCTTCCAACCGCATCCACGCTTCTTGATGCAGGTGTTATTTCAAAGTGAGGTTTATTATACATTTTCCACTAATTCAGAGATGGGTGACCTTTTGGCTGGACATTATAACCCTTATCTGCACTTACAAATACATCGTGGTAAGAAGAAACAAAACCACATCCTGATCAAATATCATTTTCCACAGTTCAGGATCTAAGTCATCATAAACACCTTTTCTAAGGCACATCAGTTAACATATTTAATTATGCAAGCACACTTTATAGCAAACATGATTATATGTATATATACATAAACATTAATAAATGCAGTTGATAAAAAGGGACATGAGACATAAAAAACTTTATTATCCCCCACCCTGAGTGCCAAAAGACTAGTTCATCATATAGGCGGAAATGTTGATTATGAGATTCCCATTATAAACTCTAGGAGGTTCAACAGTGTGATCATTGGTTTTGTTGTTTTTCTTTTTGGCTCTCTCCCACTATCATTAGGGAATGTATTACCATCTTGAAATAATTGGTTTTTATGTATGAAAAACAGAGGACTGTAATGTGTTGAAAGGTAGAATCTTTACCCCTCTATCGAAGCCTGTCTTAAAGGTAGAGGCACCCAATTATGGCCTATGATCTCTATTCCTGTTGCCGGTTGAAATCCACCTTCCCAGTGCGTTCATTAATTTCTGTCACAGGGGAACAATGAGAGAGAGTCATATACAATCATTCAGTTTGCTAGAGTCACATCTGCAGATGGGTGCAGCCAAGAATGTCACATCCTGAACTGCACACCGAACTCCAGTGGACAACAGTTTTTATTACACACAGATCAAATGAGTTACATTTCTCTCGGACGCAGCAAAAAAAACCTACTCCAGATAAGACAGAATACAATAGACAGAGAACTTATTCATACCCACTTGTCTCCGGCCAGTTGCATCCTCTAAATTCGACCTTGGCTCAACAAACTTCTTTGTGTCTTAACCACTGTTTCTTTTTGGTCAGACACCTGTGTATTCTCTCCATCTTCCTATTTTCCACACAATATGCCCATCTATCAAACTCAGTATTAATCTGGCCTCTGCCTTTTCTCATATAATACGAACTTTGAAAAATAAACTCAGCATTGTTCTTTTTTGTAAGCACACACACACACACACACATACACATGTTAGTCATTTGAAAATACTATATGTAAAAATATGTGATTAAGAATAGGAATCATGTGCTTTTACCTAAAAATACAATACTTATGAGTCTGAATAAAAAAACCCATTTATAATGCAATTAAACCCTGACAATGTGCTCTGTGGAAGCAAGATAAGATATGAGCTGCTGACTTCTACTTTGAAATAAAGCCTGCCAAACCTCACAGGGCTTTACCTCAGTGGCACAATGTTTGAAATATTTGAAGAGAAAAAAAATCCTAATCCTAAAAAAAACTTCCAAGCTCCCGAGTTGAGATTCAACACCTTCCTATCTCTGCTCATGATTAAAATTATATATGGCTTTGGAGCTATTTTTGTATTTTGTTTAATTTAGGCTTAAAGCATAGCCTAATTTATTTCCTGTCTTGCTAAAGTTAATTTGCTTTATCTGATATTTATGCTGATTATTTGTTTATCATTTCTGCTAATTTCGGTTAATTACGTTATTGTTTCTTGGTCACATGGTAGAGTATTTACATAAATAGGTCAAGGAGGGGGGAACCGTGGGGTGCGAGGGGACATGTTTTTTTTTACCAGTGATAGAGAGGATGCAAAAGGTCAGTGCACTTGTTTCCTGTGTAAATAAACCACCATCAATGCATTCCTTTGGCTTGGACATTACCTGATTTAAAGTCTCCACAACTGTGTAAAGCCTAAACCTTGACATAGCCTCAGTGGCCATTTGAAGATGAATTTCAAAACCCAGAAAAGCCACCTCAAACAAAAAAGATCTTTTAATATCAACAACGGTCCACCTAATGTCCTCAATTTAAAAAGTTAGTCCACAACAAGTTTTATGTCTGAAATCCAACATCCAAAACATCCAACATCCTCTGCCGCTCACACTTCATAATTCCTTGTCTGTATCTCTCACTAACTTCCATCAAAACCGTTAGCATGGAAGCATGTTAGCTTCCACTTCTTTGTATTTATAACTGGCCTGCAAACAACAAATTGGTGCGCTACCACCACCAACTGGTACGGCGTGTATACCACAGTCAATGCTTTGCACGGTTGCTCATGGCGTTTAGACTGGTTACATCTGCTTTCCAGGAACGGGCACAGCTGTCTCTGTGGGCGGCCTGCCCTCCATTGCACACCTACGCCTGGCTATTTTCACACATTTAAACAGGACAGCATGTTGATTTTAGACAAAAAATTGTTTAATTTATAATTGTTAATCATGTTTGGTGTCAGGAGCGACCAGTGATCTGGCGGATCGTAACGAGAGAGTGGCTTGGCTTTATTTGCTAGATAAAGCTAGACAACGTCGACATCGGGTACATTAGCGCTCATTCTTCAGATACATTATGAGTTTGGGGAGTTTAAACATTTGCTCCAGGACCTGCTAATGGATGAGGTTCGCTTTCAGCGCTACTTCCTTTTGTCCTGCGCACCTAATTTTATGACCTCCTGGGCCGCATCAGAACTCAAATCTCCTACTAGGACACCAACTACAGGTTCTGTGTTCCTCTTTAGGAGCGCCTGTCCATCACTCTTCGGTAAGTGTTATTTCTGATTTTTGAAATCTGAGTTTGTTGAAAATGTTTTCACTCATGATATGTGTATAGTGACATCACTACAGTGAGACACTCTGATTGGTTGCCGTACTGCGTTAACTGCATTGGGTCCGTTAAAAGTTCAGCTTGCTGAACTTCTGCGTTGCTTGCGTTGCTACATTGCCGTATGAAACGCAAGTAAGGTTGACAGAACCAACATACACAACGCACCGCAGTGACTCTGTTGGACCTCTGACATACTCCACCGTAGACTTAACATGGAATCTTGCCACAACTGACGCTGATGTATGGGGTTGGTCTGAATACACCATGACTCAGTAGCAGGTTACTCTAAATATAATAAATTTTTCAGTAATGACTATTCGAATGTAATGGTTATAGGTTTTATTTTTAAAAAAAGCCCCTCCCTGGGCTGCCACCTTACCGCGGTGGATCTGAACACGAGCGGTGTTTTTGTTGTTGTTGGACTTCTGTGCTCGTCATGAATTGTCCATACGAACACCATGCTCAAGCATAAGGGTGTTCATGTGTGCACTTGGCACCAGGACACCCTAGGCCGCGGCTCGATGATCGACCTGGTTGTCGTTTCATCTGACCTGCGGCCGCATGTTTTGGACACTCGGGCGAAGAGAGGCGCGAGCTATCCACCGACCACTACCTGGTGGTGAGTCGGCTCCGGTGGTGGGGGAGGACGCAGGACAGGCCTGGCAGGCCCAAACGCGTCGTGAGGGTCTGTTGGGAACGTCTGGCAGAATCCCCTGTCAGAAGGAGTTTCAACTCTCACCTATGGAAGAGCTTCAAACACGTCCCGGGGAAGTCGGGGGACATTGAGTCCGAATGGGCCGTGTTCCGTGCCTCCATTGTCGAAGCGGCTGACCATAGTTGTGGCCGCAAGGTGGTCGGTGCCTGTCGCGGCGGCAACCCTCGAACCCGCTGGTGGACACCGGCGGTGACGGATGTTGTCAAGCAGAAGAAGGAGTCCTATCGGGCCTTTTTGGCCTGTGGGATTCCGGAAGCAGCTGATAGGCACCGACAGGCCAAGCGGAGTGCGGCTCAGATGGTCGCTGAGGCAAAAACTCGGGCGTGGGAGGAGTTTGGAGAGACCATGGAGAATGACTTCCGTATGGCTTCGAAGCGATTCTGGTCCACCATCTGGCATCTCAGAGGGGGGAAGCGGTCTGCCACCAACACTGTTTACAGTGGGGGTGGTGTGCTGCTGACCTCAAAACGGGACGTCTTGGGTCGGTGGATGGAATACTTCAAAGACCTCCTCAATCCCACCGACACGCCTTCCTGTTTGGAAGCAGAGTCTGGGGACTTTGGGACCGGCTCTCCAATCTCTGGTGCTGAAGTCACTGAGGTTGTTAAAAAGCTCCTTGGTGGCAAGGCACCGGGGGTGGATGAGATTCGGCCGGAGTTCCTCAAGGCTCTGGATGTTGTAGGGCTGTGTTGGTTACCGCGGCTCTGCAATATTGCGTGGACATCGGGGGCAGTTCCCTTGGATTGGCAGACTGGGGTGGTGGTCCCCCTCTTTAAAAAGGTGGACCACAGAGTGTGTTCCAACTATAGGGGGATCACACTGCTGAGCCTCCCTGGTAAGGTCTATTCGGGGGTTCTGGAGAGGAGGGTCCGACAGATAGTCGAACCTCGGATTCAGGAGGAACAATGTGGTTTTCGTCCTGGCCGTGGAACCCTGGACCAGCTCTACACCCTCGGCAGGGTCCTGGAGGGTTCGTGGGAGTTCGCCCAACCGCTCTACATGTGCTTTGTGGACTTGGAGAAGGCGTTCAACCGTGTCCCTCAGGATGTCCTGCGGGGGGTACTCCGGGAGTATGGGGTACCAGGCCCTTTGATACGGGCTGTTAGGTCCCTGTATGACCGGTGTCAGAGTTTGGTTCGCATTGCCGGCAGTAAGTCGGATTTGTTTCCAGTGAGAGTTGGACTCCGCGAAGGTTGCCCTTTGTCACCGATCCTGTTTATAACATTCATGGACAGGATTTCTAGGGGCAGCCAAGGTGTTGAGGGGATCCGTTTTGGTGACCTCAGGATCAGGTCTCTGCTTTTTGCAGATGATGTGGTCTTGTTGGCTTCATCTGAAATTGGTCTACAGCTCTCGCTGGAGCGGTTCACAGCCGAGTGTGAAGCAGCTGGGTAGAGGATCAGCACCTCCAAATCCGACACCATGGTCTTGAGCCGGAAAAGGGTAGAGTGCCTTCTCCGGGTCGGGGATGAGGTCCTTCATCAAGTGGAGGAGTTCAGGTATCTGGGGGTCTTGTTCACGAATGAGGGAAAAATGGAGCGGGAGAGCAATAGGCAGATTAGTAAGGCGTCTGCAGTTATGCGGGCGCTGTACCGGTCTGTCGTGGTGAAGAGAGAGCTGAGCCGAAAGGCGAAGCTCTCGATTTACCGGTCAATCTATGTTCCTACCCTCATCTATGGTCACGAACTCTGGGTGTTGACCGAAAGAACAAGATCACGGATACAGGCGGCTGAAATAAGTTTCCTCCGTAGGGTGGCTGGGCTCTCCCTTAGAAATAGAGTGAGGAGCTCGGTCATCCAGAGGGCGCTCAGAGTAGAGCCGCTGCTCCTCCACATCGAGAGGAGCCAGTTGAAGTGGCTCGGGCATCTGGTCAGGATGGACGACTCCCTGGTGAGGTGTTCCGGGCACGTCCCACCGTGAGGAGGCCCAGGGGAAGACCCAGGACTCGCTGGAGGGATTATGTCTCCCAGCTGGCCTGGGAACGCCTCAGGATTCCTCCCGAGGATCTGGCCCCAAGTAGCTGGGGAGAGGAGTGTGGGCCTCTCTGCTTAGGCTACTGCCCCCGCGAACCGACCTCTGATAAGCAGAAGAAGATTGATGAATGGATGGATGGATGGAAAAAGCACAGAAGATAACAGACAAATTAATATTGTTTTGAGTTATTTGGGCAAAAATATCTTTATTTCATGGTAAGATTTGGAAAAAGTATATGCTAAAAAAGGCATAATGAATTCCTCTATATGGTTATAATGAATAAAAATAAGATGGACTGTGATTGCTGAACTAGTCATCTATGATCGATTATTCTGGTCTAGCCAATTAAAAGTCACAAAAAAAAGCATTTATTTAATGTTACTTTTTTGACTACAGTTGGATCAGTTATAGCTTTGTAAAATGTATGTTTTTAAGAGTTTATTTACGGATTCTCTCTTGACTGCTTTTGCCTGAGTTGGCGCAGGGGAAACGTGTTGCTTCTGCTCACCCGTTACAACGCTGGAAGTGACAGAAGTAACAGCGTGTCTGTTCTTCATTATTCCCCTTTTCAGAGGCGTGACACTAGCACGTTACTATTTCTAGACCAGTAATCGAATTAAAGTTACTTGTTTAAGCCACTGTGCATTGCTATTTTTGAGATTTGGTACTTGGGGCCAACGGCAGCAAAAGCAACAGGAAAACAAGCAACAACAGTGGTATATATGGTCTACATACCTTCGACATGTCTGCTGTCTTTTTCTGTTGTAATCTGAAAATTAACCAGCTGATTATCTTCTCTACGGTCGCCATGTTTGTTTTGTTTCTACCCTACAAACCCAACACTATCCGGTCTGATTTGTGTACTCTGCCCCCTAGTTTAACTCACCAGTAGTACGTAGTCAAGATGCAGCTTGTTGCTGGTGTAAATGTGAGGTTAAAAATAAGTATATTTCCAGCCTTACTGTTAAATGTACTTCCACTAAAGTGAGTATTAGCAAAACAGGGTATTCTTATGCTGAAGCCGTGGGAAATGTAAGTGGCTGTTGGTGAAAGTAGCTAAAAAAGTAACTTGTAATCTAACTTTGTTACTTTTAAAATAAGGTAATCAGTAAAGTAACTATTGCCAAATCTGGAAGGAGTAATCAGTAGCGAGTAATCAGATTACTATTTTAAAGTAACTGTGTCAACACTGGGAGCGAAAATAGGTGGAAGAAAAAAGATTCTGGCAGCAAGGAAAGCTTAAAGCAGCTATACCAAACCTGCAAAACAAGCTAGCTTAAAACACAAACAGTATCAGAACTCTCCCCCATCCCCTCAGCCACCTCCGTTAGGCCTCACCCCCCTGATTTGGGAATGCCCATCCTCACAGCAGACGAGATATCATAAAACACCAGTGGTAGTTTGGTTACTAGTCTTTTGTTTTCAGTTACTGCAAATGGCGTGTTTCTGTTTGGACTCTGGAAGTTTGTGCTAAATCTATGGTGCATTCACACTGCCCAAAACGTTGAAACACCCAGAGCTGCAAGATTACATTTTAGGTCTATAGTTGAGACCGTCAGAGTATCCGCTGTGCTTTGTGCATTTTCTGCTGCTGCAATTCTTTACACTTACTACTACTACTACTTTCCAAGCTTCAAAGCTGCAAAAGCTAGCAATGCAGAAGTTGAGCTAGCTAAGCTTTTGGCGCCGTTTTCCTGTGTGTCAACCGGTCAGAGTGTCTCGCTGTAGTGACATTGCCTGACATCTATGTTAAAAACATCCGGCAGAAAAAAAAAAAAAAAAGCAGTTACTCATAAGCAAGTTTAAATAGATACGTTTTAATTTTAGACTTAAAAGAGTTCAGTGTCTCTGCAGCTTTACATTCTCCTGGTAGTTTGTTCCAGAGATGAGGAGCATAGAAACTGAAAGCTGCTTCCCCATGTTTGGTTCTGGTTCTAGGGACGATCAGTAAATTAGAGCTGGAGGACCTGAGTGATCTGGATGGTTTGTACCATGATAGCAGATCTCTAATGTACTCAGGTGCTAAACCATTAAATGATTTATATACCAATAAAAGCACTTTGAAGTCTATTCTCTGAGCTACAGGGAGCCAGTGTAAGGACTTTAGAACTGGGGTGATGTGTTCTACTTTCCTGGTTCTAGTGAGAACACGAGCAGCAGCGTTCTGGATCAGCTGCAGCTGTCTGATTGATTTTTTAGGTAGACCTGTGAGGATACTGTTACAGTAATCAAGGCGGCTAGAGATAAATGCATGGATGAGTTTTTCTAGATCTCCTTGTGTCATCATTCCTTTAATCCTAGAAATGTTCCTCAGGTGATAGAAAGCTGACCTTGTTATTGCCTTTATGTGACCCTGGAGGTTCTGGTCTGGGTCCATTATTACACCTAGATTTCTGGCCTGGTCAGTAGTTTCTAGTTGGACCAACTGACGCTGTTTACTGATATTTAATCGATCTTTTTTGGGTCCAAAGAGAAGCACTTCAGTTTTGTTTTTGTTCAGTTGTAGGAAATTATGGGACATCCAGCTGTTAATTTGCTCAATGCATTTATTGAGGATTTGGATGGGTTCAACATCATCTGGTGACACTGAGATATAAAGCTGAGTGTCGTCATTATAGTTGTGGTATTTAACATGGTTGGCGGTTATAATCTGGCTAAGCGGAAGCATATAGATGCTAAATAGGAGGGGCCCCAGGATGGAGCCCTGGGGGACCCCACATGTTATTTCTGTGTTTTGTGATGAGAACTGGCTAACTGATACAAAGAAGTTCCTGTTCTTGAGGTAGGATGTGAACCAGTCGAGTACTGTACCAGAGAGTCCGACCCAGCTCTCTAGACGTTCCAGTAATATATCATGATTAACAGTGTCAAACGCCGCACTGAGGTCTAACAGTACCAGCACTGTTGTTTTTCCATGGTCAGTATTTGTACGGATGTCATTAAAAACTTTGACGAGGGCTGTCTCTGTGCTGTGGTATCTACGAAAACCAGACTGATAAACATCAGGGCGTTTGTTCATTGCTAGGAAGCTGTTTAGCTGCTGGAACACAACTTTTTCAATAATTTTACCGATAAATGGGAGATTAGAGATTGGTCTGTAGTTTTGCATCAAAGTGCTGTCTAGGTTCTTCTTCTTTAGTATTGGTTTTATAACTGCTGTTTTTAGGGCTTTGGGGAAAACACCTGATAGGAGCGATGAGTTAACTATTTTGATAAGATCCATTCTGATGGATGGGAGGACCTTTTTTAGAAAATTTGTTGGTAAGATATCTAAGCAGCAGGTGGCAGAGCTTAGTTTGTCAATAATTTCATCAAAGCTTGATTGATTTATTGTTTGGAAGTGAGTCATTTTTCTCTGGGTGAGTGTTAGTTGGGCTCATAGTTGGTACTGGGGTTTGAACTGATGTACTGATTGATCTTCTGATGTTCAAGATCTTTTGAGTGAAGAAGGTGGCAAAATCATTACAGGCCCTGGTGGAGTTTAGTTCAGGGGGTATTGTCACTGGAGGGTTAGTTAGTCTCTCCGCTGTAGCAAATAATGTCCTAGCGTTATTGCTGTTTCTGTGAATAATCTCAGAAAAGAATGAATCCCTTGCACCCTTTAAGGTTACTTGATACTTGTTCAGTCTCTCTTTATAAATCTCATAATGAACCTGTAGTCGAGTTTTCCGCCATTTTCTCTCGGCGCGCCGGCACTCTCTTTTTTCATTACATACCAGTGGATTGATTCTCCACTGAGACTTCTTTTTGCTAGAGACAGTTTTAACCTTAAGTGGCGCAATCGTATCCATCACGTCTGAGACTTTGGACATAAAATCATCTGTCAGTTTATTTACTGAGTGTGTGCTAGTGGATGTTGGCGATTCAGACAAGGTTGGAGTGTACATCAGTTTAAAGTTTTCAGCTGAATTTTCTTTAAGGAAGCGTTTTTTAACATTGGATTTACTCTGATTAGGTATGTTTTCTTGGATGGTGCTTTGAAATGAGATGCAGAAATGGTCAGATAATGCTAAATCCGTTACAGCAATGTTAGAGATATTTAAGTCTTTGCTAATAAGTAGGTCCAGAGTGTGTCCTCGGTTGTGCGTTGGCTCGTTAATGTGTTGGCTTAGGTCAAAGTTATGAAGGGCGTCATATAGTGCTTTTGTTCCGCTATCTTAGGGTTTGTCAGTATGAATGTTGAAGTCTCCCACAATTGCTATGTGGTCATAGTCTAGACATATTGCAGAGCAAAGGTCATTGAAGTCGTTATAAAAGTTTGTGTTAAGTTTTGGTTTTGGTGGTCTGTATACGTTTACAAATATGACTTTGTTTGTTTCATTTGTTTCAGTTGCTAAATATTCAAAAGTGTTGAATTCTCCTAGTGATACTTTTTTAAAGTTTAAGGAATCATGAAAAACTGTGGCCAAACCACCCCCCCTTTTATTTTTCCTGGTCTCACTAATGAAGTGATAATTAGTTGGACAAGTCTCTATTAATACATTTTGTTCTGTATTTTCATCTAACCAAGTTTCTGAGAGAAATAGTGCATGTATATCATGTGTGATGATGTAGTCATTGATTAGCAGTGATTTTTCTGATAGTGATCTTATGTTTTGTATAGCTGCATTAATATTTCTTCTCGAGAAAAAAAGATTCTGAAGAAAGGCTCATGTTGTGTTTATTGACAGCGACAAAGCGTGCATTATTATAGTGGAAGCAGCCGGCTATTTCTCCTCGTCTTACATTACGCAGAGCTGTTCTGTTGCAAAACGCAGCAACGTGTGATGAGCGGAGGAGCCTCGTAAATGTGCGCTAATCCCACAAGTCAGACAACTAGATCGTCCAATCCTTGGATTCAGACCGAGCCATGTAATTGGCTGAGGTTTTAACACAAATAAGGCAGAACCACTAAATTATTTTTGTGTACGTTTTAAGTATTAACAGAATATTTATAGCTGTACTATGTTAAAATGTTGCGAAGAGTCATGAAAAAGCTTTTTTAATCTAGCTTGTTTTGAAGATTCTGAATAGCAACTTTGAATGCAGTAATATTCTTCAAAATGGTAAAAAAAATTTACTAAATGAATGAGTGAATGAATGAGTTTATTTTCAGTTACAATTTACAATAAAATAAACGTTTAATTTTACATATCATAAAAAAGAACCTAACGCTAAAAGCGAAAAAAGGAATAGGCTAAAGCCGAGGCTTGTTTTTACGTTTATCCTACACCATTAAAAACACTTCACAGGTTCCCCATAACACAAATATGCAAGAAAATTAATAATAATAAAAAGAAATGACATCTAATTAACACCCCCAGTGACCGAGAGAACATGATCACGGATACAGGCGGCTGAAATGAGTTTCCTCCGTAGGGTGGCTGGGTTCTCCCTTAGAGATAGGGTGAGGAGCTCGGTCATCCAGAGGGGGCTCAGAGTAGAGCCGCTGCTCCTCCACATTGAGAGGAGCCAGTTGAGGTGGCTCGGGTATCTGGTCAGGATGGACGCCTCCCTGGTGAGGTGTTCTGGGCACGTCCCACCAGGAGGAGACCCAGAGGAAGACCCAGGACTCGCTGGAGGGATTACGTCTCCCAGCTGGCTTATTCCTCCCAAGGAGCTGGCCCATGTGACCGGGGAGAGGGAAGTCTGGGTCTCTTTGTTTAGACTACTGGCCCCGCGACCCGACCCCGGATAAGCGGAAGACGATGGATGGATTGATGTAATAACACAAGTTCAATCGAAAGTATTCTTATTCATTCTTTCACATATCAATTGTTTCCCTGTAGTGCTTATGTTTTCTTTCACTAATTTATTTGTAGTACACCAAAGATCCACAAGATTTGACATAATTGATAAGTTTGTTCGATGATTTAACTCCCCAGAACAAACACGCATCTCAGTTTAATATTTGTTCAAACTTTACCACTTTCAGAGGTATGTATACATGCCACTTAAGTTACACATTTTTTTCTTTTAACACACACCTTTGGTTAAAAAAAGAATAATCTGTTTTTCATTTCTCATTCAAAAAGACATGTTTTGTGAATTATACCAATTGATTTTGAAAATTGAAGTATTTACATATTCTACATGTGGGTTCCAGATTACTCCCAAAAATATGGTTTTATAAACTCTTTCAGTATCAACTCCATTTGACTTTGAATTTAAATTTCACATTTCATCCTAGCACCACAGAGCACCATACATTTTGTTTTACTTTCATTAAGTGATAATTTATTAATGTCAAACAATTTTTTTACCTGATCAACTCTTCTTCTACTATTGCCAGTAATTCTCTAATGTCCAAGCCAGGAAAAAAAATATTTTTCTTCCACAAATGTAATGAATTTTACCTTCTGAAGTGGAAGACCTAAATCATTAGGACCCAATACTGAACCTTGGTGGACACCAAAAGTTACTCTTATATTCTATTATTAATCTTTACAGACTGAAACCTTTTAGTTAACTAGTTTTTTTATCCAATTCAGCTCCAGTTTTCTTATTAGACTCCAAAATACCCAAAACAAATAATGGTTATTTTTATTCAACACCCTATTCAACACTTTATTTAAGTCAATAAAAACTTCCATCACTGCTAATGATGGATTGATTAGTTACTCCAAAACCCACATTGATGGTTGCACAGCAGATACATTTAAACTATTACCAAACTACATTTTAGAATTAAGGTAATAAGTACAAAGGTCTGTTTAGGCAACTTCAGAAGTTTAGTAACCATCAACAAGCAGAAAACTAAGACAGAAGCAACACTGGGTAAACCCTACAATCAGTCCAAAGCCTCCCAGTAAGTGGGAGCTACAGGTGAGTCCTACCTGCTGCTGACTGGTCTGACTGGTGTCCCACAGCCCAGTCCCAAAGGGTTCCCAGGTAGCCAATCGTCAGTAAATGATGTCACAGTCAGATTTCCATAAGGAAGCTTTATCTGCAGCCGTAACAATCACTTTTCTTCCCTTGGATTAATTGCTTTGTAATTCCACAGTTAATACCACCCAATATTAAATGTATTTCTTACTTTTAGACTTTTCTTGTGGACAATCACTCTTGTTTAGCTCTCTGCCCTGTTCTTTGTTTCCATTTACCAAAATGTGTTCCATCTTTTTTTTGTTGTAATGTTTGTTTATCCCACGTTTTTTTCCCCATTACTTATCACCCAGTGTTCCTACCTAAGTACAGTCCTGGGCATTGCTCTCCCTCTGCCGACCGCAGGAGGGCCGCGCACTGAAGCTCAAGCCTCCTTCTTGCTTGAGGAGTGAACAGGCCCATTTTTTCACCCGAGGGGGTGGGGTTCCCCCAGCTGGACGTAGCGTGTGGAAGGATCACACTATTCCAGCCAGATCCTATCCAACCCCTGAGACGCCTCGGTCAGCCAGGAGGAGGCAGTATAGAGCCCAGAACTGGTGCATGTTTTTGTTGGAGTAGCTCACATTAACTACTCAAGGGAACACGGGGAGAACATGCAAACTCCACACAGAAAGGCCCTTTTGCCAACCCCACCCAGGGTGTGGGTGCTGATGATGTGGAGGAACAAACACACCCTCACCACCCACAGCGTCCCCGGCGGGAATCGAACCCAGGACCTTCTAGCTGTTAGGTGAGCTGCGCCACCGTGCTCACCTATGTGTTCCATCTTTACCTAAAGTCCAACAGCTTTTTTTAAATTTTGTTGCATGAAACCAAAATTATAATTTCTAAAGAACTCATTACAATCCTAGGTAAAAAAAACAACAACAATAAACTAGACTAACTTTATTGTGACAAGAATTCTCTGGGAAAAGTAGTTTACAGTGTTAAAACTATAACTGTATAAAACAACATTGCAATGTAAGAAATAAAATGTTAAAAATGTAAAAATAAAAAAACAGTAACAATCCCTTTTATAAGTCTTAAAGTCTTCTATAAAAGTGGTGTATGAAGGTCACCATAAACCTACAGTAAATATGGGACTTAGCTACACCATTTGTCTTTGTTTGTACTGTCAAAATATATAACAATAAGTGTCCAAACTCATTTTCTTTTTGGGCCAAATCCAGATCTTGAGCCACAAGATCTTTGAGCAAACAACTTATATTAATTTGTCCCGTCTAGAAACTAGAGGACCACATAAACCAGTACGAGGGGCTGGATTTGTTGTTTCTCAGAGTTGCTCACGAACAAGGAGCGGGCGAAGGTGTAACCTGGAATAAGCAGTTAGATAGAAGAATAAAAGAGAAAAGGATGAGATTCAATGCAATATGAGCTGATATCAGATATGAGTTTATCATCAAATTCTGTGCATGAGTACCTGAGGATATAAATTGGGAACAGGCTCTGGAGGATACATGGGATTAGGCTGTAGGGAAAGGTACAGAGTTTTTAAAATTTAAAATAACTAGAGATTTTTTGAAGTGTTGTCATATTGTTTGCATGAGTACCTGAGGTACCAGAGGAAATAAATTGGGAACAGTCTGTGGAGGATACGCAGGGTTAGCCTGTAGAGGAAGTACAGTAAGTTTTTACAAACCAAATACCATCTGGCAATAGAAAAAATAAGAGATTTTTTGAATTTTTGTCAAGTTGTGTGCATAAGTACCTGAGGATATGAATTTGGAATAGACTGTGGAGGATACGCAGGGTTAGCCTGTAGAGGAAGTACAGTAAGTTTTTACAAACCAAATACCATCTGGCAATAGAAAAAATAAGAGATTTTTTGAGTCACTGAGGTTGTTAAAAAGCTCCTTGGTGGCAAGGAACCGGGGGTGGATGAGATTCGGCTGGAGTTCCTCAAGGCTCTGGATGTTGTAGGGCTGTGTTGGTTAACGCGGCTCTGCAATATTGCATGGACATCGGGGGCAGTTCCCTTGGATTGGCAGACTGGGGTGGTGGTCCCCCTCTTTAAAAAGGGGGACCACAGGGCGTGTTCCAACTATAGGGGGATCACACTTCTGAGCCTCCCTGGTAAGGTCTATTCGGGGGTTCTGGAGAGGAGGGTCCGACGGATAGTCGAACCTCGGATTCAGGAGGAACAATGCGGTTTTCGTCCCGGCTGTGGAACACTGGACCAGCTCTACACCCTCGGCAGGGTCCTGGAGGGTTCGTGGGAGTTCGCCCAACCGGTCTACATGTGCTTTGTGGACTTGGAGAAGGCATTCGACCGTGTCCCTTGGGGTGTCCTGTGGAGGGTACTCCGGGAGTATGGGGTACCAGACCCTTTGATACGGGCTGTTAGGTCCCTATATGAACGGTGTCAGAGTCTGGTTCGCATTGCCGGCAGTAAGTCAGACTCATTTCCAGTGAGAGTTGGACTCCGCCAAGGTTGCCCTTTGTCACCGGTCGTGTTCATAATGTTTATGGACAGGATTTCTAGGCGCAGCCAAGGTGTTGAGGCGATCCGTTTTGGTGACCTCAAGATCGGGTCTCTGCTCTTCGCAGATGATGTGGTCTTGTTGGCTTCATCTGACGTGATCTACAGCTCTCGTTGGAGCGGTTCGCAGCCGAGTGTGAAGCGGCTGGGATGAGGATCAGCACCTCCAAATCAGAGACCATGGTCTTGAGCAAGGGTAGAGTGCCTTCTCCGGGTCGGGGATGAGGTCCTTCCTCAAGTGGGGGAGTTTAGGTATCTGGGGGTCTTGTTCACGAATGAGGGAAAAATGGAGCGGGAGAATCGAGTCGATGGACGGATTGGTAAGGCGTCTGCAGTTATGCGGGCGCTGTACCGGTCTGTCGTGGTGAAGAGACAGCTGAGCCGAAAGGCAAAGCTCTCAATTTACCGGTCGATCTACGTTCCTACCCTCATCTATGGTCACGAACGCTGGGTGGTGACCGAAAGAACGAGATCACGGATACAGGCGGCTGAAATGACTTTCCTCCGTAGGGTGGCTGGGCTCTCCCTTAGAGATAGGGTGAGAAGCTCGGTCATCCGGAGGGGCTCAGAGTAGAGCCGCTGCTCCTCCACATCGAGAGGAGCCAGTTGAGGTGGCTTGGGCATCTGGTCAGGATGCCTCCTGGACGCCTCCCTGGTGAGGTGTTCTGGGCACGTCCCACCGGGAGGAGACCCAGGGGAAGACCCAGGACCCGCTGGAGGGATTATGTCTCCCAGCTGGCCTGGGAACGCCTCGGGATTCCTCCCGAGGATCTGGCCCAAGTAGCCGGGGAGAGGGAAGTCTGGGCCTCTTTGCTTAGGCTACTGCCCCCGCGACCCGACCCTGGATAAGCGGAAGATGATGGATGGATGGATGGATGGAGAGATTTTTTGAATTTTTTTCAAGTTGTGTGCATAAGTACCTGAGGATATGAATTGGGAACAGAATGTGGAGGATAGGCGGTGTTAGCCTGTGGAGAAAAGTACACCAATATAGCAAGTTAGCAACAGAAAAAACAGGAAGTTCTTTGAAACATGTAATTCTGTGGATTACTACCTGAGATAGCAGAGGATAGGAACTCTCAGGCTGTGGAGGATTCACAGTCGTAGCCTGTAGGGTGAAAGAAGTAAAGTTGATTATTATAAACAAAACAGAAAGCTGGCAATAGGAAAATTAACATATTGACTTTTAACTCTTTTAACCCTAGGCTTATTTTGATGCTTGTTTCTTGAAAAATGCTTACCCATGAAAAATGTGTATATTTCAGCAACCAAAAGGAGTATTTGAACCATTTTGGTGTGATTGTAAAGGTAACATTGAGTAGAATTGATAGATGTGTCATTATGCATGTTATCTGTTACTGGTTAGGAGAAATTGAAGATGGAACACAGCAGAAATGTATTTCTTTTTTCTCCGCCTAAAAAAAACATAGTTCTATATTGAAAAACTCTATGGATATTGCTTGAATAGCAGTGATTACTCAATAAAATATAAATACAACATGTGGACATTATCTCCACAAAAGTTGAAACTGATTATGTGAAACAGGACAAAACTAGAGAGGTTTTAGTACAGGCATATCAGGCGAGGTGTCCAGTTTGGCACCGTTTGGCACAGTTTGGCACAAACAGTGCCATTTCTATTTCTGTCATGTAAAAGTTATATTTTTCATTTTAATATCACATAGTTTTCAGTAGACCTAATATTAACACTTTTGGGCATCTTTCTGGTGACATTTATCATATATCAACAGTTAAAACAGCAAAACAAAGTTATGTCCGTGCGTCTTGCGCCATCTTGTGTCATAAGACGGTCTTGCCGACTGACACTTTTATTTTACGCAAAGATCTACACCCGGAGCTAATTGGTTCATTTGCATGAGTGACACCTCGTTGGAATCGTAGAAGCTTATAGAATAACGGCAAAACTTGCAAAACAAGATTGACAATACAGTCAGCCAACCAGGGAGCCGAGAACAGAGCCTAGGGGAAAAGCCAGTCTCATCCATGAATTCACTGCAAGCACTCCCTATGAACCAAAAATTATACAGGAAACACCTGGAAGGTTTTAAATGGTGCACAAGTGATGGAATTACCAGAAAATGGCTTTTATTTTCCAAAGAAATAATTTTTACATGGCAAAACAGCAAAGGTAAGGCTATTTTTTCGACTGTGATTCTGAAAAGCGTTTTTTTTTTTGTTGTGTTATACTTTGGCTTATATGTCCGCGGTGCTTTGGTGCTTCCGTGGCGTTTTGGCAGATGTATCTTTGGAATCGGTAGAGTCTCTGCTTTCATTTGAGTGGTTGATTATGCGTTCAGCACAAAGTCTTGCTGGCCGAAATGTGGCGGCTGGGTTGATGAAACTATGATAATACGAGTTTGTTTAGAAATACTTATTTACGTGGCATCTGAGTTGTGTTTGTGGTTGGTAAAAATAGGTTAGATAGCCTTGTAGCGCGTGGTCTTCTGTTTAATTTGATGTGCATTATTACTATTTTTTCTGTCAGATGATGTGTTGTCTCAAGCCTGTTCTGGTCTCATTATGAATGTTGATAATTGATCATCTATGTGTTACTGATTTCACACCCAAATCACTGCTGCTCCTGTCTCTTCTTGGCATTTATTTCATTAGAAAACATTCCTTGAAGACTGAATCATATTTTTTAACTGAGGGGGCGGGGCTTACATATCGTCCCCCTCCAGCTGTGGGGCTGAAGCGGCTGACGTCAAACAACGTCACAGACGTCTGTCATACAGCGCGGATGATAAACAGGTCAGACCGCGGAAGTTGGAGACGAACGAAGGTATAGCTGCGTTAAAAATGCGCATTATTCAGTTAAAGTGATGTTTTCGGACTTAAATTAGTGCTAACTGATTAGCGGAAGTAGCTGTAGTGAAGACGCCGCTACTTCACAATAAGAGCATATATTCCTATTGTTTAGATTGATGTCTGCTGAGTGTTTACATTTTGGAAAACAGTAAATTGTGACATTTTATTAATAAATCTATATTACATTTGATTTATTTGATATTTAACAGCTGCTGATATCCAAATATTAAGTTTATTCATATATTTTGGTTATTTCTACCTTGCATTTGTTCTTATTTTTCATATGAGATCACACATATCATCTCCCTCCTCACATTTATATCACCCAAACCGTGTATCAGCAGCTGTGTGGAAATAATAAAGAACAGCAGAAATATATCAGCCTTTTCTCCACCATATCTTCTCATACTCTGAATGGCTTTAAGTGGAGCTCTGGCAGGTTCTCCCAGTATGAACAGAGTGATCCCAGTCTGAACCAGAACCTCTATAGACAGCTCAGTGTTTCCTCCTCTACAGTAGCAGTCTGTTCTAGAGAAACTGATGAAGCCTCTGACTGAAATCATTCTGTTGTTGTAGGATAGTCCTATTAAGAGGAAGATCAGGGTTGTTCAACATTAATAAGAAACAGTCAGATTTATATACAGAAAATTTTAGCCAGTTAGTTTGCCTTAGCAACTGGTTAAAATATCAATATGTCAATGTACGAATGTATGTAGTCAATGTGTAAATATGATTGTGGAGTTAAAAACAAAAATTCTACTAATCTCTATTTATAAAAAAGAGCTATGGCAATTGGATTTGTCCTTTACTTTAAAAGTTTTAGTTTTTTAGTCATATTAAGGAATGCTAATTAGATTAATTCACAGCTATCCCTTAATTAATTTGGTTAAAACAAAAATATTGTTTGACAACCTTAATAAATAGCCATCATCAAAGCCCCCCTTGGAGAAAAATCCACCAGCCGCCACTGTTAGAATGTGTAAAACATTTGTAACTTCTAACATTTAAAGGGGGTGTAGATTATTTCTAATTGATTTTTTTCCAGACGTGTAACATAATCTGATTTGAGCATCTGTCTAAATAAAATACCTACATTAGACGGAGCAGGAGGTGATTCATCAGGTGTATCTGCACAACTGTCATCTTTACATTTCCAATAACAGCAGCCACCAACTATTACTAAGACAACCAGACTGCAAACAACAGCAGCAGTGATGATGTGATTAGATTCTATAAGAAACACAGAGAGGAGAGTTAGAGGTTAAACTGATTTGGGATCTGTTTCAGTGTAAAAAAGAAATGTTTGTGGCTCACCAGAGATGACCTTCACCTCGACAGACATGGCCAGGTTGTCTTCTTTGTCTGTGAACTGAAATGTTCCCGTGTCTGCGGTTGTTAGAGAATTAATTTGAAGGATTTTATTCTCAAAGATAACTCTCCGACTGAATTCTGTATCTGTCAAAACCAGTTGGCCTTCCTTCATCAACATCTTTTCTTTATCCTTTGAGATAAATCTTATATTCCATGGTCCTCCACTCCAGGGATATTTCATTGTGACATTCTCGTTGGCCTTCAGTTTATACTGAAACGTATTCTCTGTTTTCGACAGATAAGATTGAAGTCATATTAGAGTTTAAACCTAACTTTCACATGAAGCTTCTTGCAGGTTTCCAGGTTTACCTTTTACAGTTAGTTTTACACCTGATAAAAACATGTCGTCTATATCACGGAAGTAGTACAAGCCACTGTCTGCCTGAGTTAGACTGTCCATTGTCCACTTGTCGTCTTTCACATATCTTTGTTCTGGAAGACTGAAGACATCCCACAGAACACGCTTGTCTTTTGAATCCTCTGTCTTCATTTTCAGAGAGAAAGCTTTGTCTGGAACCTTGTATGTAAAATCATCCATGTAATGCCTTTCAAAACATTCTGAAATTACAAAATAAAGGAAACAGGGTCTGAATTTATGTGTGAATTCTGTTGCAATTATACATTAAAATAATCAAGTGAAATTAACTTTGATATGATTCCGTCTGAGTTATTTTGGTGCATCATGACGGAAGCGTTTGTTAAAAAGTTGACAAACTCCAAGAAACTGAACCTTTATAAAGTCTATAATTAACGTCTTTCTGGAATATTGTCCAGTTAGCAGATCTGATGGATGAGGATGGCTAAATTCAGAAAGAGGGAATGAAAAAAACCCAACACTGATAACCATTTACACTAAGTGGGCAATATAATCATAGCTTAAGAGGTTTTAACTCTTGTATAATCCGTCTCTTTATTAAATTACCACTGATTTTGAATTATTTTTGTATGGTTTCATGTACTTTACCGTTTCTAGTCCATCAATCTGCCTAGGGAACAAAATGGAAATCAGCTACAGTCTATAATCTGAGCATATTTACACAAAAGTGTTTGTAAATATGTGCAGTTCATATCCTTCAATTAATAAATGGAAATGAAAAATAAAATGAAATGGAACAAACAAAAACTGAATATCTTGATTCGTATTTAGGTGACAGGATGCATATTAGATTTGCACTTATAATTATACTGATCAGGTTACAACGAAAACTATACAGAATACGTCATGATTTAATCAATATCAGTGGCAGTATAAAGTTACTGTTAATAAAAATACTTTTTGGGTCTAATTGTTTTTTTTTGTCCACAAAAAAATACTGGATGTTACTTAGAAATAATTTGATGCTGTGGATTTACATTCTGTGATAAAGTATTGTTGGACGTCATCACAAAAAAATCTGAGAATGATCAACTGAAGATAATGTGAATGAACTTCATAAAAATGTAATTTTTTCCTTGAGTATTTGAAGCTGATTGATATCAGGATTCTTTTGCGACGGACTTTTATGGCAAAACTGTTTAATTTGTTTGTTATACAGATTCTCTGATTTTTTTTGTTATTGAACTGCATTTAGTACATTTTTTGATGGTGACTATATGAACACAAAATTAATCCGTTCATGTTTGTCAATTAATAAAGAGGATATTTACCTATAATACGTATTGTCAGTGTCAATGGCCCAGTCTTTAGCGAGGCTTCTAAAGTTCCTTCATGATATTTAGAAATCTTTGTAAGGTACACATTGCCACCTAGAATCTTGAAGCGCCGATCCAATGACTGTAAGCACATTATTATGGAGAGATGATAGAGTCAGTTAGAATCATTACGCCATTATTTCAGAATTTAAATGACATGACAACACATTATAATACATACACCTACAAATCAAATGCACAGATTTGTAATAATAAAATTGTAAAATAAAAAGAACAACATTCTCTTTAACTCAAAGACATTGAGTAAACCTCCCTCTACAGTAAATCAAAGTGGAGGTGTAGGGCATTAACCCCCCCCCCCCACTCCTGATTCATATAATAGCCAGGTGGTCATCCTGTACAATGACTAATTATGAATCATTATAATACGCTCTTCCTCTCTTTGGGCTTTCTCTTTAGGGGGCGCCATAGCCAATCACCTGTCTCCATTTAGCCCCATCCTCTGCATCCTCTGCCCTCACACCAACCAACTTCATTCCTCTTTTTTCCACTGAATACCTCCACCTGTCTAGTTTTTCCCCCACCTTCACCACGTCATCTGCAAACATAATGGTCCATGGAGACTCCTGTCCAACCTGATTCCTCTATTACTGAATTACGGAAATTATTGAAAAATATTCTAATTTTTGGAGTTTCACTTCTAATAAGGTACCACTTTACAATAAAGCTCCATTAAAACTGATTAGTAATAGTTTGTAGAAATGTTAATAATTTATCTGAAGTATGATAATTAATTAAGGTTCATTATGCATTAATTAAGGGGGAGAAAGAGACAAACAGATTGGTTTCTTTCAAATAATGAGCTGATCTACATATTTCATGTAGAAATGTAAGTTAATATGTTAACTTAGGTTCGTGAGCTGGACCACGCCCCATATTCAGTATCCTCTCAGTAATCAACTCGGATTCGACTCACCTGGCATCTCACACCTGAATTTCATCCCTAATTACTCCATGATCTATTTAAACCCTGAGCACCTAGCCATCAGCGTCGCTCAGACTCTGATCTCGTAAACCCCACCCTCCCTCCCCCTGATCCTTTACTTTGTCTCGGTATTACATCCCCATTTTCCCATTCTTTCATCCCTTCATTTCCTCATTCCTTACATCCTCCTCATCCCCTTCATTTCCTCCCTCATCCCCTTCTTCATCCCTTCGTTTCCTCCCTCATCCCCTTCCTCATCCCTTCATTTCCTCCCTCATCCCTTCATTTCCTCCCTCATCCCTCATCCCTTCATCTCCTCCCTCATCCCTTCATCCCCTCCCTCATCCCTTCATCCCCTCCCTCATCCCTTCATCCCTTCATCCCCTCCCTCATCCCTTCATCCCCTCCCTCATCCCCTCATCCCTTCATCCCCTCCCTCATCCCTTCATCCCTTATCCCCTCCCTCATTCCCTCATCCCTTCATCCCCTCCTCATCCCTTCATCCCTCATCCCTTCATCCCCTCCCTCATCCCTTCATCCCTCATCCCTTCATCCCCTCCCTCATCCCTTCATCCCCTCCTCATCCCCTCCATCATCCTTCATCCCCTCCCTCATCCCTTCATCCCCTCATCCCTTTCATCCCCTCATCCCTTCATCTCCTCCCTCATTCCCTCTCTCATCCCCTCATCCCTTCATCCCCTCCCTCATCCCCTCCCTCATCCCCTCATCTCCTCCTTCATCCCTTCATCCCCTCCCTCATCCCATCATCCCTTCATCTCCTCCCTCATTCCCTCTCTCATCCCCTCATCCCTTCATCCCCTCCCTCATCCCCTCCCTCATCCCCTCATCCCTTTCATCCCTTCATCCCCTCATCCCTTCATCCCCTCATCCCTTCATCCCCTCCCTCATCCCTTCATCCCCTCCCTCATCCCCTCATCCCCCCTCATCCCATCATCCCCTCCCTCATCCCATCATCCCCCCCTTCATCCCTCATCCCCTCATCCCATCATCCGTTTTAGCATACAATATAGTCTAAAAGATACTGGGCTGTTTTCTAAACCCAGCAGAAGGTTATTTTAATAACGACCACAACGTACCCAGGCAATAGGTAAAAGATGGGTTGTTTTCATCCCAATCATTTTAATAGTGTATGCCATATAGTATTCTACTTCATCACTCCAATTATAAAAATGCAAAGGGAGCCTCACTGTAAAGCTACCTGATAAAAGGTAGTGACTTAGTCTGAATTGTTAAATTTACCGCCTCTAGATGAAATATGTAGGTGAACAGATTTGGTTCTATTAAGAAAGAATCTCCTCAGTTTCATCCCTTTTATGACTTAAACATATTAATGATTTATAAAGCGTAAGTTGATTAATTAAAAACAAATCTATACATTGTATACTAGCTATTTATAAAGAGAGCTTTATTGCAAAGCGGCAATGTTAATAATTATTAGATGCTATTTTAGATGTTGGGTTATAATCAAAGCTGCTAAATTAATTGCAAAGTGGTACGTTTTTTTCTTAATTTTTTAAAATATATTTTGAGGAAAATAAGTCAAATAAGTAGGAATATTTCGATGCTTTACAAGCAAACTGGTTTAGAGTGAATAAAAATATTTACCCTTCTGGAAAATCATAAAATATTACATTTTAAAGGATTTCAATAAAAAGGAAACAAAAATAAATAGAAACACTAATAAAATGCTGTTAATGTCTGAAGGCTTGAAGAAAAATAATTACCAAAATTAAACTTCACCCAAAAGGACCCAACCTGACCTAAAATGCAATACAGTAGTAAATCTTAATAATTTAAGCAGCAGGAGGTTTTCAATGAATCAAAACAATGCAAGTTTGGAATGCCAAAAATACATTATGTATTGAGAAGTTTGTTTTTCTGAAAAATAACCTCATATCACCTGCATCTTAAAATTTAGAACAGTTCTCGTTCAACATGAATTACAAAACAAGACAGGAAAATACTCACCTTGCCTCTGTCCATTACTTTCCGTTGTTCTGCATGTTTCGGCATATCTGGAGTAAAATACAGCGTCCCTTTGTACTGGTAAAGTTCAGATATGGACCGATCCACGCCTTGGCAATAATACTTAAAATTGGAAGAACCTATTAAAAACAGGAGAAGGAAGAATGACTCACACTCAAGGATAAAAAACAGTGTAGTATAAAAAAATTCTAAAACAGCACAGAAACATATTTAATAATCCTGTTCACATAAAGACCCACTCCATACGTTTTACACCATAAAAACATGTTTTTGTAACGTTTATGTGACGCAACACAATTTTTGATGTTTGTTTTTGGAGCTGTCACTACATGGGAAGGTCCCCCTGCTGTTTACCGCATTACACGACATTTCCCCCACAGATCACTTCTCCGGATGTCGTCACCGAGTTTGGCTTCACGGCAGTACGCTACCTAATGATAAAAACAAACCTGTGGTTCTGAGATTTGAGCCACGGCAGATCCACCAAAGAAACCAAAGACGACGTTATAAGAAGAAGAAGAGAGCAAAAAGGAACTGGGCTGCCGGGGCTGAAAGCTTCTGGAGCTTCACTGCTGAGGAAGGCTCATTATGATGATTTATACCAGGGCGCATCGTTTCTCTGCCCGTTGTGAATTTGGGGGTAAGGAAAGTTGCAGCATGTTGAGCTGTATGCTGAAGCTCATGACCAGGCTGTTCTCCTCGATAAGAGCGCACCTCCCACGGTTCCTGTTACCTGCTCATTCAAATGACATGATTTGATATGATTTTGCTTTTTATTCTTTTTAATTACTGATATTGCTTTTAATCAATCGCTAAATGTTTTCATTAATTGATTCTTGTGTTTAACCGGTTTTTAATTTTCATACTTTTACATGAATTTTCTTTTATGCTTCAATTACTAAATGTTTTCTTTTAGTGATTTTCTGTTTTAATTTTCACCCTTTTATCATATATTTGGTTTATTTACCACTGATTCATGTGAAACACCTTCAATTGCTTGTGTTGAAAGTGTGCTTTATAAATAAAATTGCCTTGCCTTGCCTCATAGAGCAGAAAGCTGGGAGAAGACTTCCTTCCCTTCACTGCTGTGAAAAATCTTGTCTGTCAAACTGGTGCCCAGTTTAGTTCAAAGTAGGATCGGCGTCTAAAACCCAGTGTTACAACTTTTCAGATTGGTCAGCCGCTGTGAGAGAGACGTTGGAGAAACAGCAGGATGCATGGATGCTGAACTAGCCGTGTTGCTACTGGATCGGTCAGTAAGAAATGTTTGCTCCGGGGTTATTTGGGCATGATGATGTGATACAGAGCCGAGGAAACGGACAGTTTACCAACTGACAGGCTGTTGGTCTGACGTTTTGTTGCTTTGGCTGGCGAGCTGTAAAACCGTCAGTTCACTTCTTTAGAAGCACTCCTTAGAGATTTGGTTTTACGACATGTGACAGTTACACCGCAAGCTTTGAGAGGGCGATCGAGGGAAAATATGTGCAAAGTTACAGAGTGTGTCTCTAATATTTGTCTTTGCGAATCCAAATACAGATTGATGTCAGTTGTCTGTTAATAAATGTTTCATGGGAATGTTTCAATGCTTTGATTTTAATTTTTTCACAAACTATTCATAACAGGCCCCGGGTGGGTAGGGAGAATTCCCGTTGAACAGATGTTATGCTGAACTATATCTGCCTGCAAATACCATAATATATCATTTTAACATTATGATACGACATCACATAACAGGGAAACTTTTTCTTGTTGCTCCTCAGAGTTAGAAGGAAAATCCAGCATTAATCAGTTTGAGCCCACAAGTCCAGGTGGAGCAGGATTACTTATTGACTCAATAATATACATTAGTACTAATATAATTAGGGATGCACCGATACCGATACTGGTATTGGCCCCGGTACTGTCTAACCGCAGCCATGAAACGATACTCAAAATGTGGAAAATCTGCAATAAATTCACAAAAAAGGTTATTTTTCACTTGAAATGTTCTTTTTGTGGTAATTTTATATATTACATTTGTTAGTTTGTCTTAGTCATGTTTAGTTAGTAAAGTCTGCTGCCTTAAGTCTCTTCAAGAAAGGTATAAGGTGGAAGTTATACAGTTTATTAATTAAACAATAGTATCAGATTGGTATCGGGTATCCCAGGCATTGGTATCGGGACTGAAAAAGTTGGATCGGTGGATGGTGTAGACCTGCACCATATGAAAAGTGTCCCGCTAGCTGATTCAGCTCTGTAATAATAAAACTGATGTGTATAGGACAGGTTGTACTGTAAACTGAATTTCCCTTTGGGGATCAATAAAGACTGATTTTGATTTGACTAATCAGAGGCTTTTTAAAATTGGAAGAATATGCAAACTCTATGCAGAAAGACTCCAGGCTGGGATTTGAACCCATGACCTTCTACCTGCAAGGCAGCAGTGCTACCAACTGCTCCACTGTGAAACCCAAAAATAAATCAATGTGTTTAAATAAATGTGTTTTCCATATTGAATGTGCTGAGGCTTTACAGAATATTATTTCTGTTGTGACACAGGTGCAGCAGATGAGTTTAGAGAAACCGGAGGAAGTGTGAAAGAGAGAGCAGAGTCTACCAAACGACTGATTACAGAGGCAGCAGAAAAAAATATACATGCTGAGATTGCTAATGGATGCATTATAAAGAATAATGTTACATAAGTATAGATCTGCCACCATATAATCTCATTATCATAATGTCATATTTTTATTGTACAAACATGAAAAGTTTTTTGTTATAAAATGAAAATGTTATTTTAAGAACATGGAAGTATTTTGTACAAGCAAAAAGGTTATATTGTTAGAACAATACATTTATTAAGTTATAATGTTATATAGCTGTCATTATTTCACTAGGGTGGTAGCGCTACAACTCCATATATTATATAAATAAAATTGCCTCACCTTGAATTGAACAATTAAAAAAATTATTATCTGAATCATAAGGATTTACAGAACAGTGTGTTGTTGTTGCTTTAACATGTAAGGTTATAATTACATGATTTTAATGATAATTGGTCAAAATATCAAACTCCAGGGCTGAAAATGAATCCCGCTCTGGTCCCGATTCACTTGTATAAACTGTTCGATTGTTAATAAATCGAACAATTGTTAATATCAGGTGTAACAATAATCAGAGTCCCACATCATCGATTGTTCTACTCACCATAAACGGTCCCAAAAAGTAGGAAAGTCACTATCAACATGTCCTGTGAACAGTGAAAGCAGGAGTGCATTCAGAGTGAATCATTTTAGTGAAAAACCTCTCAGGCTATAGAGCTTAAGCTTACCTCCAAAGCTGTGGTTCCACAAGACGGAAAAGCTTTTTCTTTTATCTGCAGCTGTTCCAAAACTGAACAACGAGAGCGACGGCGAAGCCTTTTAAAGGCCAACAATTTGCCCCGAAGCTCTTCACTTCCATGGAACGACACGCCCACTTTACATATATATGTGTTTCTGTGGAAATTACAGGCGTGACCATAGGTGACAGATGTAACATAACCCAGTTTTGTAAAACCAAGCCGAAAGAAAGAAAGAAAGAAAGAAAGAAAGAAAGAAAGAAAAAGAAAGAAAAAGAAAGAAAAACCTATGATGAGGACTTTTTATGTGCATCATGTGAAATAAGGAACTATTTTTGTGTAATATTTGTGTCAGGATTTTTTTTCATTTATGGTTCAAAAAGTTATTTTTTCCTTCCATTACATTCTAGGATTGTGCTGCTCTGGTTGGCGGCATGTTGGAGAAACTCTGTTAGCTACATATGATGTTATTTTTTTTTTTTTTGTGCCGTTGGTTCCTTGGTTTTCTTTCTTTATTACTTTCATTTATTAAACAGAAAAAAGATTAAAACATTCGGTTTTAACACACTCCGTTTAAAACTGTTTTTCAGCAGGTTCCTGTTCTGCAAAACATATAACTCAGACAATCATAAATACCAACATAATAATCATAAAGTCACATATGATACAAACAGAAGCATTATTGGCGAAGTGATGAAGCTACCTTTTCCATTGGTTGTAGGTGTATCTGTCCATTAAAAAAAATATATATATTTTCCTTTGAATAGTCGGATTGATGATATAGTCCTAATGACTTTTAGAGTCTAATTCCAGACTTTAGTGAGCACATAAAAGAAAGACATTTGTCCATAGGAGTTCCTAAAAGCTGCTAAAGCCAGAAGTCCGTTTATGACAGATCTAGCGTCCACTCAGACCTTGAGCTGTTCTTGGGACCAACGCCGTAAGGCTTCCTGAGGTGTGTCCATTTATTATTTGATAATAAAGTTTAATTCCATGACTTATTGTGTCGTTTTGGAATGTCAAAGCATTTGATTGCAGTACTGCAGAGCATGGTAAGTCCAACCTGGCAAACTGTTGTGAACCTTGTAGAGTTTATTGTAGAGTTTTTCTATTGTTTGAACGCTTTCATGTGTTGTAAGTGAACAGGGAGACAATACAGCAGAGTAGACTTATGATTGCATTAGAAATGTTTCAGAGACAGATATGGTCCAATTTTACAATGAAAGTACAACTTTTGATTTAATAAATCCGGTGTGAGTCAAGAGAGACCCCCAAATAGTTGTATATAGAGACAACTGAATGAGTAAAGGGATTGGTGTGAACAACTGTCTCTGAGACTAATAAAAGTACATGCATTCTGTTTTCTTAATGTTCTATGTTAAGTGATTATCTTGAAGTCGTATAAGTGCAGAATATTTGCATCATTAATATTATTTAGCAGTTATTATAGCAGTTTCTGGGCCAGATATGACAAAAACAGTGTCATCAGCGTATAAGAGAGAACTGGAAAAGTTAAGCACACAAGGAAGATCATTAATGCACAAAACAAAGATTGAGGCCATGTCCACACGTAGCCGGGTTTTTTAAAAACAAAGATTTTCCTCCGTTTCTTAAAAAAAATAAAAATAAATCTCCACCCACGTATCCGGATAAATGCGTTTTTCAGCACGTTTATAGACGTGGCAAACCTGTAGGGGGCAGTACTTCTCCCAAATCTTATCCGCTCAGAGTAACTTTCCATCCTCTATCTTCAGCATACAGCAGGCATTCAGCTTATACATATGATATGAGATGATTATATGATACCAACACAGCTCTGAGGGCAGAAATGCTGTTTGTGAGAGTAAACTCAGGTCACACATCTGAGGTTGGAGCATTTCTTTGTTGCGTATATGGACATTATAGTTCTTAAGATTCAGTTTTCATCCGTCCACACGCAGATACTGAAAACGGAGAAAACGTAAATCTCCACTTTGTTTTTAAAAAGATTATTTTTTGGTGCCGAAAATGTTCGTTTACGTGTGGATGACAAACCGTAGAAAAATGTGTCCGATTTTTGAGATCCCCGGCTACGTGTGGACAGGGCCTAAGGGGCCTAAGGTGCTGCCCTGTGGAACACCCAGAGAACATTTTAGTGGCTGTCATGTTGATTAGCCGTTTGAGGAAACTTCGCATTTTTTGGTCCAGTGTTTGGTGCTGTCGAGCTGGAAGGATTTTCGCTTTAAATAAGTCGTTTTTTGATAACTTGATGTGTAACCATGACAACAAGGTGGTTTACAGCCGCAATCAGTCAGCAACGAAAAAGTGTCATCTTTGCATTTGGTGCCAGACTTCTGCAGCCGCGCCTCTATCACTGTGCCCCAGGGCAGCTTTGGCTAATGAACGTGAATGACTGAATGTAGAGTAAAACACTTTAAGATTCTGAATTGACATATTTCTTTGGACTCCAGCTTCAATAAACAGTTGAATAAATAAGCCAAATAACTGGAACTGAATGTCTGTCGTGCTGTAAAATTAATGAAACATGTCATTACATTTCTTAATAAGAAAATAAACACCTTTTTGGACTGTAAAAAAGTTGCTGGAACTTGTGATTATTTTAATAAGTGAGAATAAATTATTATTTTTGAAGTTTTTTTGTCATTCGTGTTGCTATGCATGTTCCTTCATCTCTTAGTTCAATCTTTTCGGCTAAGGAGATTAAATCAAATACCAACGTACAGCCTTGACAGCTTCTTCCAAAGTAATTCCATACGTCTTTAACGTAAACATTCCTTTGGAAAGAGTAAATGGGACTGTGGGTGTGCAGGGATGTACTGTATATACCCTCCAGCTTTTTATATTCCAGTGTACAACGACTCAACAGCAGCTTAGTTGGAATTTTGCTTAAGCACGATAGTGATGTTTTTGGAGTGACTACTACAAAGCCTTCATTTCATCATCAAACACATTTCTAGGGAAGAGGTGAAAAGGTGTGTGTGAATGCGACATGCATATCATATTCAAACCAGTTTTGTGAGATAAAATGAAAAACAGTACAATAAGTGTGAGAAGCACAGATAAAATACAAAGAAAGTTATGAAAACCTGTAACATTAAAAAAAGTAATTCAACAAAGATCGGTTTAATATCAAACAGTGTCTGCAAAAGAAAAAAATACTGGTTCTTATATTTTGGAGTTTAGAACTTTATTTAACAAATTCGATTCAGTTTATTTCTACAGCGCCAATTCCCACAAATCTCATCTCAAGGCACTTTAAAACAAAAATAATTTTATTCCAATTATACAAACATTCCAATCAGTTAAAAGTTTTCTATGTAAGGAATCCCAGCAGATTGTGCTGAGTCATGGATGTGAGGTTGGACCCGGATCATACAGACTCCAACCACAGCAATTCCTCAGCAATCCCTCATATGAGCAAGCATGTAGCGACAGTGGAGAGGAAAAACTCCCCTTTAACAGGAAGAAACCTCCAGCAGAACCAGAACCAGAACCTGGATCAGTACAATTTAAGAGTACTTTCTATATTAAAACATTCTAAGAACAAAGTTCTCTGTTAGGAACATATGGAACAATCAGATCTCTGATGTACGATGGAGCTGATTATTAAGGGCTTTATACGTAAGGAGGAGGATCTTAAACTCTATTCTGGATTTAACAGGGAGCCAATGGAGAGAAGCCAAAACAGGAGAAATGTGATCTCTCTTTTTAATATTCATCAGAACTCTTGCTGCAGCATTTTGGATCAACTGAAGGCTTTTAATTGCATTTTGTGGACTTCCTGATAATAAGGAATTACAGTAGTCCAGCCTTGAAGTAACAAATGCATGGACTAGTTTCTCTGCATCACTCCTGGACAGGATGTTTCTAATTTTAGCAATATTCCAGAGGTGAAAGAAAGAAATCCTAGAAACCTGTTTAATATGGGATTTAAATGTCATGTCTTGGTCAAAAATTACACCGAGGTTCTTTACATTATTACCAGAGGCCAAATTAATGCCATCCAGATGAAGTGATTGATTTAGCAGTTTCCTTTTTAAAGGTTCTGGTCCAAAGACAACAACTTCTGTCTGTCTGAATTTAAAAGTAGAAAATTCAGAGTCATCCAGGTTTTTATGTCTTCATGCTTGTAATCTACCTAACTGATTGGTTTCATCAGGTTTTATGGATAAATATAATTGTGTAAATAAATACTCTTTTTTGCTGTCTATACACTTCTGTAATGATTAGTAATTTAGTTAGTAATTTGAATTATTAGTAATTATCCGTCACTTCAGCTGCTCAAAAAACTCACTTGTTTTTCAAGGTCAAAAATGAAACATAGGATTATAAATATATACACAAACCTCCACAAATATTTGATAAAAAGTTACTTAATAAGTTACAGAGGATCACATGCTTTATCATGTTATAATTATGTTTGGATACGTAAACATTTTAGAATTGCACAGAACTTTCATACATAAATTTATCTCATACCTGTACAGCTTGAGATTATGTAGACAATGAGTATATTACATATTTATTTAGAAATTAGCAAGGGACTAGAAGAAAGTATTGTGGTTTGCACAGCTAGTACAATAATTATATGAACCCCTGTTTCATTAAAGTAGTGAAGCTTAAAATCCCGCTAATACCCAGCGGCCCTGCATGGTTTCATTTACTTTCTGGATTTTAAATTTACATATTTCCTTGTGCCCCATCTTAAATATGAACTTGTGTAAATAAGACAGAAACTGGAACTGCATTTCAGTTTCATTGTGAAATTGATGCGTTAGCAGGTCGTTACATTTCTTATCCAGACAATAACTCATACTCAACATTTTTGGATTGTAAAAAAGTTGCTGGGACTTGTAATTATTTTAATAAGTGAGAATAAATTATTATTTTTGAAGTTTTTCTGTCATTCGTGTTGCTATGCATGTTCCTTCATCTCTTAGTTCAATCTTTTCGGCTAAGGAGATTAAATCAAATACCAACGTACAGCAGCTTAGTTGGAATTTTGCTTAAGCACGATAGAGATCTTTTTGGAGTGACTACTACAAAGCCTTCATTTCATCATCAAACACATTTCTAGGGAAGAGGTGAAAAGGTGTGTGTGAATGCGACATGCATATCATATTCAAACCAGTTTTGTCAGAAGAAATGAGCCACAATACAATAAGTGTGAGAAGCACAGATAAAAGCACAGATAAAATACAAAGAACGTTATGAAAACCTTTGAATTTAAAAAAAGTAATTCAACAAAGATTGGTTTGGTGTCAAGCAAAACTGCAAAAAATATACTGGTTCTTATATTTTGGAGTTTAGACCCTTATTTAACAAATTCGATTCAGTTTATTTATATAAATTCAATTCCCAACAGATTTCATCTCAAGGCGCTTTACAACAAAAATCATTTTAATTCCAATTATCCAAACATTCCTATTAGTTAAAAGTTTTCTATGTAAGGAATCCCAGCAGATTGTGCTGAGTCATTGATGTGAGGTTGTGCCTGGATCATGCAGACTCCAACCACAGCAATTCCTCAGGAATCCCTCATACTGAGCAAGCATGTAGCGACAGTGGAGAGGAAAAACTCCCCTTTAACAGGAAGAAACCTCCAACAGAACCAGAACCTGGATCAGTACAAGCGGTCATCTGCCACGACCGTCTGGGGGTCTGAGAAGACAGAGAAGAGACACAGAAAGAAGAAAAGAACTGATGGAAGAGTATTTTCTATGTTAAAGAAAGTAAAAAGTTGATAACAGGACATGGAGGATGTTTGGTCACTGGGAGCTTAATCTGAATCGATGTTCCCCATCCAGCAGGGGGCGCTGTAGCTGAGCAGGGTACCAGACCATGTGGAGCTTCTATGGGGAGAAAAACACTGAGATAAAACTGGGTTAACAATCACAATAAGAGCAGAAAATATATATCTGGAGAGTAGTAGGAGAGAAAAGTAGCAGAGAGAAGAAAAGTGGTCAGTCTGTCCTCCAACAGTGTAAGCCTATAGCAGCATAACTACAGAGATAACTCAGGATAACCTAAGGCATTCTAACTATAAGCTTTATCAAAAAGGAAGGTTTTAAGCCTAGTCTTAAAAACAGAGTATCTGCCTCAGACTCCAGATCTGAACTCTACAAAGCCTTCATTTCAGTCTCAAACAAATTTTATGAGCAGAGCTGATAATGTGTGTGTGAATGTGGCAATTTGTGATGATAAAGGTGGGTTGAGTGGTTTCACGTGTCAGTTGTGTATTTATCAACTTCACATCCCTGTTTCACCTCATATATATATATATACATATATATATATATATATATGTTAGAGTCCCGGCCCTAATATATATATATATATATATATACATATATACAGTACAGACCAAAAGTTTGGACAAACCTTCTCATTCAATGCGTTTTATTTTCATGACTACATTGTAGATTCTCAATTAAGGTCATCAAAACTATGAATGAACACATGATGTATGGCATTACTGTATGTACTAAAACAAAAAAGGTGAAATAACTTAATCAATCAATCAAACTTTATTTATAAAGCGCTTTTCAAAACATGGTTTCTCAAAGTGCTTTACAGATTTAAAATGACCGCACAACCCCCCTTCAAAAAACAAAAATAAAATCATCACCACAACTACACCCGTCCCCCAACCCAACCCATCAGCCATACTCACTCACACTCACACTTAAAAGCTACAAAAAGCGGGCTGAGTACAGATGAGCCAGGAAATGCTATCATGGATCCATCTGCATCAGCAGCAGCAGATCAACAGCAGCAGCCAAGGCTCCGACCCAGGGCGCCCAGAGGAGGGAGGGCTGGTACCCCCACCTCCACCCAAGCGCTACCTGGGGGGCACCCAGGCAGCCACAGCCGACCACCGCCCCCGATGCAGGGGGCTCCCCAGAGAGGAAACACTGGCAAGAAAGATTAAAATACATTAAAATATAAAGTTAATCAAATATAAAGTATATAAAGTATAAAACAATCAGATATAATCAAGATAAAATGCTAAGCAGATTAATGAATAAACAATTAAAAGCTAAACTAAAAAGTAGATTGGGTAAAACACCTAATTTAAACAGATATTAATAAACAATAACTAATTAAAAGCTCGGCTAAAAAGGTGAGTTTTGATCCTGCTCTTAAAAACATGAACGTTCTCTGCGGCTCTGAGATCCTCTATCAGCCTGTTCCAGAGGTGAGGGCCATAATAATGGAGAGACGCCTCATCATGAGTATGTGTCCTGACTTTGGGGATGATAAGGAGACGGCTGCCAGAGGAGCGCAGAGACCGCGAGGGTTCATACGGTAAAAGATAAGAAGGCCCAAGACCATTAAGACACTTAAAAACCATTAAAGGAACCTTAAAATGGATCCTAAAACATACGGGGAGCCAAAGCAGTGATTCTAAGACCGGTGTAATGAGCTCCCGAATACATGTGTTATATTTTAGATTCCTCACAGTATCCACCCTTTGCTCTGATTACTGCTCTGCATTCTCTTCAGCTTCTAGTCACCAGAAATGGTTTTCCAACATTCTTCAAGGAGTTCCCAGAGATAATTAGTACTTGTTGGACCTATTTTCCTTCACTCTGCGGTTCTGCTCACCCCAAATCATCTCCATTGGGTTCAGGTCCGGTTACTGTGGAGGCCAGGTTATTTCACACTTTTTTGTAAAAGTATTACACAATTCCATATGTGTTCATTCATAGTTTTGATGCCTTCAGTGAGAATCTACAATGTAAAAAGTCATGAAATTAAAGAAAACGCAGTGAATGAGAAGGTGTGTCTAAACTTCTGGTCTATACTTTATATATATATATATATATATATATATATATATATATATATATATATATATATTTATGTGTGTGTGTGTGTGTGTGACCTTGTTGTCTGCGATCCTGCCTCACCTCGTTGCAAGGCAGGATTCTCTGCAGAGAATTCCCCCTAAGCTGGTGTCGACAAAGATTCGTCCAACCTCTAACTGCCTTCTTCCAAGCGTTTCACCCCGCTTCCTCTGACGGTTAAGCCCGACTGAGCAGCCCGGCAGCCAGCCATAGACTCCCAGCCACACCCGTTAACGGCGGCGCTTTCTTTTTCACAGCTTGCACTTCGTAACCGGCCTGGATGTGTTTTAGTAGCTTGGACAATAAACTCCAGGGGTGTTTGTTTCAAAATGTGGGTATAGGCAACTGATAAAAGCTAATTTGGTCAACCAAAGCACCAAGAGTTTTTACTACTATTGAAGGAATCCCTTGAAGTTGACATGACTCAATAATTTGAAGGTCCACAACTTCCAGTGGAGGTTTGATTGCTTCTTTAATTTCAAAGCTTAGCAGGGAGACAGCCAAAGTTGAAAAAGAATAGATTACATTGAACATATCAAATCAAATGTATCTTTCCCTAAAAGTGTGGCTCAAAAGACTTTTGATGAAATACATTTAAATCCAGGTAGAGAGAGAGGTTCGTACCCATCTTGGCAGTCCCTCCTGTGGAAATCAATGTGAGCAATGAATGGAAACCTGTTGAAATCCAGCATTCCACCTGGCAGCTTTCCATCTCATGAATCCAACAATAAGTGGACCCTGATGATGGATGATGGAAATCCTCAAACTGAACAGAAATCTTAAACAGGAGTCCAAAAAGGTAAATCCATCAAATCACAGTGTGAGCAGCTTTTTTGAGAATCCGAATCTATAAACCTCAACCCCTGGCTCGTAGTTTGTCCCCTAATTACTCTAGAAACTCTGGTTTGGAGTGGAGGCTTTGTTTCTCCTTAAACTGCTGTGTTCTTGCTGTAAGTTGTTGCACAGTCTCTGTCCGATGTTGACTCAAAGCTCAACCAGTAAGATGTTCCATAAATCATTCTTCTATACATTCCAGGCGTAACATACTTTGCATACGTGACTGTTTGCTACTTCTACTGGAACCCATTCCTGGTCCTAATAAGGAATACTTCCCGCGTCTCTTCATAAACAGCACTGACCCTTGACCCTGTCTGACCCATTCTAAACCATGTAGATCCTCTTTTGCTGTTCTGGAACCCTTAACCTGTTCTGCACACATTGGCGTCACACTTGAACTGGTCTGCAAGTCCTGGCTAGATCTCGCTGTCGTCCTCTTGTTGCTAAGCGCATGTTTCCAAACATAAGATTAAATTCTTCTTTATGCTGCAGGTTTTAACTTAACACCCTGCTCACACCTTCCTTTCCATTGCTCCATATCCCTCTGTCTTGGTCAACTTCTTCTTTTTGATAATTAATCACAGTTTCACAATTTTCTTTCCCTAACTTAGGTGAGTATTATATCTTAAGTATTTTCAAAAGAATCATCATCTAAATTTTAAAAAGTTCACATCAAACTAGAGCTGAAGATCTTTGCCCGAACCCATCGGGACCCGTCTGCGACAATTTATAATAAAGCGCTGCAGTGGGCCACTAACATTATTCAGAATCTACCTGTCAAGATGTTGCCGGCACAAAGAATGCGTCATTATGTTAAAGACCCACTCCTCTCAGGTGAAAACAGAAAACATTCTCCGACTGCTGCGCTGCGCTCACAGAAAATGCTGAAGTGTAAATGCGCTATTATCCCAAGTCTCAAGTTGCAGAAGTCTCTTGCATTTATATAGCAGCTCCCTGATGCTCACAAATCTGATAAAATCTCCTGAAATCTAGAGCAAGCGGTCAAAAGCGCACACAGAAACGCACGCAGGCGAGACAGACTTTTACGCAACTGAAGCAGTTAAAGCTTCATATAGCTGCAGACTAAAAAAAGAAGATTGTAAATCAACATTCCTTGAAATTATTCTGATTCATTTATCATTTTAAGCTTCAGATAACCGGCTTATTTGACCGGAATTTCAAAAATATGTTCAGAAAATCGAAAAACTGCTAGTCATGTTGTCCGTTGCCAGTTTTTCTCTAGCAGAAACTCGGGTGTGTGACTTTTGAAAAATGTCGGGCTGTAATAAGTTGTGAATCAAAATATACTCATCAGGCTCAGGCTGAACTGTCTTTGGCTCGGGTCGGGCCGAACCTTTACAGCACTATATCAAACATCACATTGATGGTTAAGTTATAATTGTTTGCATTAGTCATTAGGTCTCTTCATTGAACTGTACATTTTAACTGTTAGGCTGCTGCAAAGACGACATAATCTACCTACTTTTTCTCCACTTGTGCTTTTTCCAACCTACACTCATGTTTGCACCTTAGTACTTCCCTGTTTTCTCTCATTCTGTTGCAACCATTATGACAAATTTCTCAGTTAAGAAGGCCTAAGTTAAAATACATAGCAATCCTAATTGAAATAAAACATTTTTTTATTTAAACCAAAATCTAAATCCTTACAATTTCAGTTTTATAAACAAGTTCGATCAACTTTACGTCATTGCAGTTCTCTTGTGACTATAACTTCTTGTGTTTAGATAAAGAAAGAAAGAAAGAATTAAAACCTTTTTTAAATTAGGTTAATAAAATACACTTTTTCACATGGGGTGGCCAGATTTACAGTTTCACACCTTATTAAAAGCGATCAACTCAAAATATTTCCACTCTGGGGAGGACTTTGTTTTTTTGCAGGTGTTATCTGTAAAAGGGAATTAGATTGTTGGTGTATAAACTTAGATTATGTGACTGCAGAATTAATTGCCCAAATCAAACAGGAGTCCATCATTCAGAGTAAACGCATACAAACAATCCCCCGCACTTTTAACCAGCTCTGATTTGTAAAAGTTAAAACAGCTCAATCACTCACTAACTCACAAACCTAGACAACACCACAGTATCCTACGAGATTCAAAGTGCTTATGAGGACGCGACTCGCTGATTGAACCAATGACGTCACCCGCTCAAACCGAGGCCTCCGTCACGTGATTTCTCTATTCTTGATGCACACCTCGAATCAAGACTTCATCTGGCACGCCCACTTTTGTCCGAGATGTGCCTCTGAGCTCCGGTTCTTTTGTCCCATCAGCACTCACTCCTTGTGTTTCTTCCCAGGATTCCTCCGGTGTTGAGCCAGTCTCCCGCCTTCTCCTGTGATCATCTTCAGGCCCTGCATTCATCAATCGCAGTGAGTACCTTAGGAACACGCTTCACCTCAACAACCTGCCCGCTCTCCAGCAATACAACTCCCTCGGTAACCGTATCTCTGGATCAGAGGTGTCCAAAGTATTCACATTCAAAACTCAAGTAGAAGTATAGATACCCGGTTAAAAACTGAAGTTTAAGCTGCATCACAGCACTAACACACCTCTTAAAGACCCTTTTACTAATAATAATGACTATAATGTTCTAAAAAATACATATTTTTAAATTAGGGATAGGCTAGGCACCCTATTTTAGCTGCATATTTCCATCAACATGAATGCATTTTAGTGTATGCAAATGCATTAAAGAACTATATCTGGACTGCTGAGCATATATACGTGTTTCATGAAGTGGAAGAAATGATGACCAGTTGTGTATATGTAATGGTGGATTTATCTGAGTCTCTACCATGGACATATTTGAACTTGGCAACATCCTTCCGCTTCATCCCGCTGGACTATGGAGTGGTTTATATTAGTTAGAGGTCAGCTACACTAAAGAAATCAACATTTTAAAGCCATGAGGTGTGTCCTACACCAAGAGTTTATTTATTTTTAAAATATTTTTGTTTTTATTTTTATTAGTTTACCTAATTGCAACAGAAAGATGATGACTGATAGATCAGTATCTAGCTATTCTAAATTGCCGTTAACACAGTCACCTGTGTTGTTTTGTAAATTGTCAATCAGTCAAAAATTTTGAGCTGGCTTCCGATTTTTCTGCCACTGTTCTAAATAACCAGACAAATATGGGAAATATTTGGTTAATGTGACCCCTGTTTGCGCAGTATGCGATGGATCCAGAACGCTATATGAAATTATCAACTGCAGTCAAATTCTATCCAGTTGGTGCATTTTTGGATAGTTTCTCTCTGTTTATTTTTAATAAAACGACAGCACTAAATGAAACAGAAGTGACAAGACTATTTTTAAATGTAAGGAGTAGAAAGTACAGATAATTTCTTGAAAATGTAAGGAGTAGAAGTAAAAAGTAGGCCAATCTATAATTACTCCATTGAAGTATAAATCCCCAAAAATTCTAAGTAGGGGGAGGGATGGGGATATGGTTTATGTGTTGTCAATTTAATTCTGTAAAGCACTTTAAGTTGCAATGTTTGTATAAAAAGCACTTTATAAATAAATGTGATTGATTACCATGGTGTTGTTATCTGTAATCACAGTCTGCTGACTGCTGAAGGAGGAGCCCTTATTAGCCCTTTTAATTACTCTTCTTTACTTCCCTATTAATTAATTTATGTGTCGAGCCTCTGGAGTTACTCATTAGTTCATCTTTTTTATGGACAGTTTTTAAGGGACTTTTGAAGGACTGTTGATTAACAATATGGCATTTTGCTAAGCTGAAAACTCGATAAATTGCTCCAAAAACAGGATGCCTTGGAAAACCAGCTCCAGAATATGGAGGGAAAAATGACACCTTATGGAAGTAAATCTAGAGATTAACGCTGGATATGGAAATGAGACGCTACCGATAAAATGGAAGGAACAAGAACCTGGCAGCCCGTATTCAGTCCAGTCTAACTAAGAAGCCACAGAACAACACTATTCCATCACTGAAGTGCGGAACAGGAAGAACACTTAACTCAAACTATGAGGAAAACTGGCCAGCTCTGAAAAAAAAGCTCTGAAAATACATCCACACCTGCTCCTAAGAAAAACAAAAACAGGAAAAGGGGCTCCAACTTTAAGAAAGTGATGTCTCCCCCCTTGGAATCGCTCTAAAAATTAGATTTGCGGCCCTTAGCTCTCTGAAAGACAGCACAATTGGTCAAAGCCAGCAGGAGAAATTAAACAGCAAACAGAGAGTAATAAACCTCCCAATGAGTGAAAAGGCAGCCTACAGAAACAGCCAAGAGCAAAGGGAAAAATCCAGGAGTCTGAATCAGACACATAATAAAGTAAGATCCTCTCCAGCAAAGGTTCTGATAATTCATGATGGTTCAGTAACTTCGATAGAAAACCTCGGTAGTGAAAACACCGATGTCTATGGCTGCCCAAAGAACACTGTCAGACAAATTACTGGATTAGAAAAACTCATTATCCATGCAGGATCATATGACATTAGCTCTAAGAAGAGTGAAGTTCTCAAGGCTGACTGCTTCAGGTTCTTAATATGTTTAATAACACAAACATTTGGATCTTTGGCCCAGTTCCTGAGGGAGAAGATGGACGGTATAGCAGGATCCGTCAACTCCATGAATGGTTAAAAACAAAATGCTTGGAAAAATTGTTCACCTATATTAACAACATTAAAAGTATTTGGCTCTGCAATGCATCTATTCAAAGACAATCATAAAATCTTAACAGAGCTGAAATTAGACCGATGGCTGTTAATATCTTTTGTTAACTAAGGCCACAGGTTTCTCCAAACAACCAAAAACTGACATTTTCCCGAAGGACGGCGTCAGTGCTGGCAGCGCAGACTGCTATGGGCTATGGGTTCCCGGATAGGTTCAAAGGAAATGTGAAATGGTTAGATTGTGGAATCTAATTACTAACCTGCATGAAAATAGAGTAACAAAAAAATAGCGCCACCTGATGGCTGTGTGTGACCCAACACTTTCTAAACATCCATCCATCCATCCATCCATCTTCCTCCGCTTATCCGGGGTCGGGTCGCGGGGGCAGTAGCCTAAGCAAGGAGACCCAGACTTGCCTCTCCCCGGCCACTTGGGCCAGCTCCTCGGGAGGAATCCCGAGGCGTTCCCAGGCCAGCTGGGAGACATAATCTCTCCAACGGGTCCTGGGTCTTCCCCTGGGTCTCCTCCCGGTGGGACATGCCCGGAACACCTCACCAGGGAGGCGTCCAGGAGGCATCCTGACTAGATGCCCGAGCCACCTCAACTGGCTCCTCTCGATGTGGAGGAGCAGCGGCTCTACTCTGAGCTCCCTCCGGATGACCGAGCTTCTCACCCTATCTCTAAGGGAGAGCCCAGCCACCCTACGGAGGAAACTCATTTCAGCCGCCTGTATCCGTGATCTCGTTCTTTCGGTCACCACCCAGCGTTCGTGACCATAGATGAGGGTAGGAACGTAGATCGACCGGTAAATCGAGAGCTTCGCCTTTCGGCTCAGCTCTCTCTTCACCACGACAGACCGGTACAGCGCCCGCATGACTGCAGACGCCCTACCAATCCGTCCGTCCGTCTGGGGGTCTTGTTCACTTTCTAAACATTTCTAGAATTAGAACTAAACGGGGAGAAGCAGCTTTCAGCTTGTATGCACCACAAATTTGGAACAAACTTCCAGAACAATGCAAAAATGCTGAATCGTTCGGCCCTTTTAAATGAAACATTAACACTCTACTATTCAGAGCTGCCTTTGAGTCCTAAATTGTGTTTTCTGATCACTCTTTGAGTCTCATGTTTTGTTTAAAAAAAATCTGATTGTGTTTTATTTGTTTTTATTCTACATTCCTTTGCGTAAATTTATTTCTTATACCTTACCTAAATTGCTCCTTCTATTTTATTAATGGATCCTCATGTTTTTATTTGTTTTTAAATGTCATTCTCTCATATAAATTGTATTTTATGTTTCAATTGCTAAATGCATTTTTTGTGAAGATCCGTTTTAACTTTCATATTTTTGTCATGAATTTGGTTTCTGTACCACTGAATCATGTAAAACGCCTTGAATTGCCTTGTGTTGACAAAAAAGTATTTAGTCAGCCAGGAATTCAAATTGTAGGATTTTTAAAGAATTTATTTGTAAAGTATGGTGGAAAATAAGTATTTGGTCACTTCAAACAAGGAAGATCTCTGGCTCTCACATACCTGTAACTTCTTCTTTAAGAAGCTCTTCTGTCCTCCACTCGTTACCTGTATTAATGGCACCTGTTTGAACTCGTTATCTGTATAAAAGACACCTGTCCACAGCCTCAAACAGTCAGACTCCAAACTCCACTATGGCCAAGACCAAAGAGCTTTCGAAGGACACCAGGAAAAGAATTGTAGACCTGCACCTGACTGGGAAGAGTGAATCTACAATAGGCAAGCAGCTTGGTGTGAAAAAATCAACTGTGGGAGCAATTATCAGAAAATGGAAGACATACAAGACCACTGATAATCTCCCTCGATCTGGGGCTCCACGCAAGATCTCATCCCATGGGGTCAAAATGATCATGAGAACGGTGAGCAAAAATCCCAGAACCACACGGGGGGACCTGGTGAATGACCTGCAGAGAGCTGGGACCAAAGTAACAAAGGTTACCATCAGTAACACACTACAACGACAGGGAATCAAATCCTGCAGTGCCAGACGTGTCCCCCTGCTTAAGCCAGTGCATGTCCAGGCCCGTCTGAAGTTTGCCAGAGAGCACATGGATGATACAGCAGAGGATTGGGAGAATGTCATGTGGTCAGATGAAACCAAAGTAGAACTATTTGGTATAAACTCAACTCGTCGTGTTTGGAGGAAGAAGAATACTGAGTTGCATCCCAAGAACACCATACCTACTGTGAAGCATGGGGGTGGAAACATCATGCTTTGGGGCTGTTTTTCTGCTAAGGGGACAGGACGACTGATCCGTGTTAAGGAAAGAATGAATGGGGCCATGTATGGTGAGATTTTGAGCCAAAACCTCCTTCCATCAGTGAGAGCTTTGAAGATGAAACGTGGCTGGGTCTTCCAACATGACAATGATCCCAAACACATCGCCCGGGCAACGAAGGAGTGGCTCCGTAAGAAGCATTTGAAAGTCCTGGAGTGGCCTAGCCAGTCTCCAGACCTCAACCCCATAGAAAATCTGTGGAGGGAGTTGAAAGTCCGTGTTGCTCGGCGACAGCCCCAAAACATCACTGCTCTCGAGAAGATCTGCATGGAGGAATGGGCCAAAATACCAGCTACTGTGTGTGCAAACCTGGTAAAGACCTATAGTAATCGTTAGACCTCTGTTATTGCCAACAAAGGTTATATTACAAAGTATTGAGTTGAATTTTTTTTATTGACCAAATACTTATTTTCCACCATAATTTACAAATAAATTCTTTAAAAATCCTACAATGTGAATTCCTGGATTTTTTTTTTTTCACATTCTGTCTCTCACAGTTGAAGTGTACCTATGATGAAAATTACTGACCTCTGTCATCATTTTGAGTGGGAGAACTTGCACAATCAGTGGCTGACTAAATACTTTTTTGCCTTGCCAGATCCTGTTTGATGTCCAATTTCAGACGCAAATGGCTGATTGGGATTATGGCTAAGCCGAAGCTAAGGACCTACATGCGAATTAAAGATGTATTTGAACAAGAGTTGTATGTAAAGGCAAACCTGACAAGGAGCCAAAGATCTTTAGTGGATCAGCTGTGAACTGGTATCCTTCCCCTGGTCAAAGAAACTGGCAGCTTCACTCTAACTCCTGAGGAGGAAAGACTTTGTAGATTGTGAGTTAGGAGAGGCTGAGAGTGAAAATCATTTTGTATTTTGGATCTTAGAAATATATAACTTGGTGATTTGTTTGTTCAAAAGTCGGAAATGTTCTGGACCAGTGATGACGACAAGATGAAATGCTTGTTTAATTTTAATGTGTGTAATTTGGCTACTTTTGTTTGTAAAGTCTGGATGAGGCGGCAGAGCTGTTTATTTAAATAGTTTTTATGTATGTTGTGTCTACTGTCTAACAACTGATTATTTGTTGGTGGTACTGGTGTTTTAAAAGCCCACTAGGGCTGGGGATAGAGTGTGAATGAAAGACACAGTAATAAAAAAAACTATTAAACTATTTTCAACTATGCATTCATTCATTCGTTATACACTCCCTGCTTCTGCTTCTAACACAGAGACTGAACAATCAGACACCAAGCAAAGATGTGACTCTGCAGAATCTCAATCTACACTGTCATCAACAATTAGATCTTCATTCAATTTTCCCTCAGAAACTTAATGAACAGATTATGAGAGGAACTCAGCTAACTCCAAGACGCTCATTACATCATTAGTCTGTTGGAAGTGCTACCCCCTTCCCACCACTGGTAATGACTGATGTCTGATGTGAACGGTTTCCAGACACTAACTTCAGACCCCTCACCCACCAGGACCTGTCTGGTTACCAGGAAAGTAGCATTCCTGTGATTATAAACAGAAGATCTAATAAAACCTCAAAATTATCACCTGTCAGAATAATTTTAAAACTACTGAGAAATCTCTTAAACTGGCGTCATGAAATATCAGATCTTTTTCAGGAAAGTATTTTCTGATCAATGATTTTATTACTGGACATAATATACACGCTGTGTTTTTTATCTGAAACTTGGTTAGATGTAAATACTGAAACATCTACAGTTACAATCTAATCCTCCAAACTACAACTTTTTAACTGAGACCAGAAAGCAGAGTATGAAAGAATTTTCATACTTTTATGCAGTTTTTTTTCTTATTTCTAATTGCTGTTTTTTTCTTTCTATGCTTTTATTATATGTTTTGTTTCTTTACCACCAAATCATTTAAAGCACCTTGAATAGCCTTGTGTTAAAAGTCTGCTATACAAATAAAACTGCCTTGTCTTGTCTTGGTTCTGATTCTCAAATGGCGCTGAGGCTGACCTGATAGCGACAGATGAGACCAGCTGGACCTGATCACCTGGCTGTCACAGCCTGCAGAGGAGGACGCTCAGAGACACACACCCAGAACCATCACACACCCTCTGATTACAACACTGGGCGAGTTAGGAAGACTGGAGACAGTCAGGGGCGTTAAACATCTGCTGGAGGCCAGACTGGGACAGACCTGCTGACTGGTCCTGTTTTTTATGAGCTGCATGCAGCAGCTTTATGCCAGTTCTCCATATTTACACTTTGCTGTTTAAACTGAGCTTCACACTGATTAAAGTCCAACAGTTTATCTAAGTTTCTCTTTTAAACCTTGGCCAACAGCTTGTGTCACGCTGTCACGCTAAAAGTCCAAACTCTTGGACTCTTGGAAGGAGTGAGGTCAGCCGGTCATTGAAGGAATTTCAGCTCCAATTCTTTCTTCATTGATTTGGTTCCTACAATCTCATTCATCCTGCACCATACCATCCTTATTTAAAAATCACCTCAAAATGGGTAAAGTGCTGAAGAAACAGTATAAAAATGACATGAAAAATACAAATTAGATGTGTAAAAAATAAAGTTGAACTCCTAGGAAGGAGAATCCACCTGACCTACTTTATTAGCTCAGCTCTCATAGCTGAAATAAAGGCGGAGCTTCAGCAGGTGTTCATTTCCTCTGGTTAGCGTCAGTCGGAGCTGCAGCAGAAAGACCATCCAGGAGATCTGATCTATCCGACTCCTTCTTTACATCTGCTTCTAGAGACGTAAGTACAGCTCAAGAAAATTAGGAGCTTAAAATTTAGAGTTGTTAAATGAATTTCAGGCTAAACTAACCTGAGTAAATATTAAATATACTTCTTAAATAACAGTACTTTTTATTCAGGAGAAAAATGCCATTACATTCAGCCTGGCCTATGTTATAGAGTAATGACCCTCCTTGTTTAACTGTCAGACTCAGGAGTGTATGGCAACCTTGAAAGGTAGGAACGTTTTTAGAGAGGCCAAGTTTGTTTTGTCCACTGTATAGAATTTTAGACCAAATTGGGGACTTCTCCCAATTATTCTCTGACACTCAAACTATACATGTCTGACAACATGAAGTAGGTTTAAAAGCTCCCAGAAAACAATCCATCATGCTAAATCGGAAGAAATGAAAGAAACTGAGTCATCAGTATCTCGACGTCAGCTGATTTATATTTAATGGAAAATTTCCTGAAGATCTTCAAAAGTTTATGAAAATTTACTCTGGACTGATGAGACTAAAGTGGACCTTTAGGAAGTATTGTGTCCTGTTACATTGGGTAAAACTAACAGTACTGATGAAACAGGACATAATCCTGGGAAGGTAAAAAACCCCCAACATAAATGCGTTATATCTGGCTCAAAGAGGCATTGAACAATACTTGATTATGTTTCCATAAAAATCCTGGAAACTGGAGTCTGTTTAATTTGAACATAAAGATCCAGACAGAACAAAGCAGAGAGATTGTCTCCTCATATATAGAAGGGAAAACATTTATTTAGTCACTCACCAATTGTCCAAGTTTGCCCACTTACAAACATGAGAGAGGCCTTTAAAGTTCATCATATTTGTACCGTAACTATGTGAGAGATAATGAGAAAAAATCCAGGAAATCACATGGTCTGATTTAAAAAAAAAAATATTAACAAATTACGGTGGAAAATAAGTATTTGGTAGATAATAAAGTTTAGCTCAATTCTTTGTTATAGACCTTTATTGCTAATCCCAGAGGTCAAAGGTCACCTGTAGGTCTCCAGCAGGTTTCCACTGTTGCTGCTATTTTGGCCCATTCCTCCATGTTTTGGAACTTTCTATGGGGTTGAGATCTGCAGACTGGCTCGGCCAATCAGGGACCATGAAATGCTTTTTAGGAAGCCCCTCCTCCTTGGTTACCATAGAGATGTGTTTGGGATCATTGTCATACTGAAAGACCCAGCCACCTTTCATCTTCAACGCTCCAACTGATGGAAGGAGGTTTTCACGCTAAATTCCACCACACATGGCCCCATTCATTCGTCCTGGTCCCACAGCATGCTGCTTCCACCCCCATGCTTCACATTAGCTATGCTGTAGAGTTTTTACCAAAAAGTTCTACTTTGGTTCCATCTGAGCGTATGACGTTCTCCCAATCCTCTCCTGGATCATCCAGATGCTCTCTAGCAAACTTCAGACTGGCCTGGACATGTCCTGGCTTAAGCAGGGGGCCACGTCTGGCGCTGTTACTGATGGTAGCCTTTGTTACTTTGGTCCCAGCTCTCTGCAGGTCGTTCACTAGGTCCTCCCGTGTGGTTCTGGGATTGTTGCTCACCGTTCACAGGGTGAGATCTTGGTGGAGCCCACGATGGAGGGAGATGATCAGCGCTCTTGGATGTCTTCCATTTTCTAATCATTGCTTTCTTCCCACCAAGCTGCTTATTGCAGATTCAGTCTTCCCAGCCTGGTGCAGCTCTACAATCTGGTTTCTGGTGTCCTTTGACAGCTCTTTGGTCTTGGCCATAGTGGACTTTGGAGTGTGACTGTTTGAGGTTGTGTAGAAGTGCCTTTTATGCTGGTAACCAGTTCAAATAGGAGCCATTAATACAGGTAATGAGTGGAGAATGAAAGAAGTTACAGAAATCTGGCTTGTTTGTTGGCAATAAATACTTATTTTCCACCATAATTTGCGAATATTTTTTTAGAAATTCAGCCATGTCTTTTTCTGGGGTTTCTTTCTAATTTTGTCTCTTATAGTTGAAGTGTACCTATGATGAAAAGTACAGGCCTCTCTCATCTTGTAAAGTGGGAGAACTTGCACATTTGTTTGCTGACTAAATGCTTCTCTGCCACACTGTACCTTTGATTATTTAGAATATGTAAATTTCTATTTTGTTCTCATCTGACCACATGACTTTCCTTCCTCTGGATCATCCAGGCAAGGTGATTTTATTTGCACAGCACAATGATCGTTGGCAAACTTCAGACGGGTAATGTGATGACTTGAGCAGGGGGACCTTTCAAGCAATGCATGATTATAAACCACGAAGGTGTAGTGTTCTACCAACAGTAACCTTTGAAACTGTGGTCCCAGCTCTCTTCATGTCATTGACCAGCTCCTCCTGTAGTTCTGGGCTGATTCTTCACCTTTCTTATCATCAGTGATCCGCCACCAGGTGAGATCTAGCATGAAGCCCCAGGCCCAGGGAGAATGACACTCACCTTTAGCCTCTTCCATTTTCTAACAGTTGATCTATTTTCACCAGGCTGCTTGGTAATTGTCCGGTAGACATTTCCAGCCTTGTGGAGGTCTACAATCTTGTCTCTGCTGTCTTTGACAGCTCTTTGGGGTTTCCCGTGGTAGTAGTTGGAGTCTGACTGACTTTGGGGTGGACAGGTGTCTTTAACGAGCTCAGACAGGTGTTGCTAATTTAGATAAATAAGTGGAGTAGAGGTTGATATTTTTAAGGCAAAATAGCAGGTCTTTGAGAATGCTTACTGATTCCCAGGTATTCAAATACTTGCATACATAAATATAACCTCCACTTCTTTAATAGAGTGACTTTTTAACTTTCCTTCCAGTTTCAGACATGGCTGCTGCTGCCAGCTGTCGGCTGACTGAAGATCAGTTCCTGTGCCCCATCTGTCTGGATGTGTTCACTGATCCTGTCAGTACTCCATGTGGACACACTTACTGCCAGTGCTGCATCAGTGAGCACTGGAAGGAGAAGACTGAGTGTTCATGTCCTGTCTGCAAGCAGATGTTCTCCAGTAGACCTGAGCTGCAGGTCAACATCTTCATCTCTGAGATGGTTGCTCAGTTCAGAGACTCGGCTCAACAGCAGACCAGCATCAGCAGCTCAGAGCAACAAGCTGCCAAACCAGGAGACGTTTTCTGCCATGTCTGTACTGGAACCAAGCTGAAGGCCTTGAAGTCCTGCCTGGTGTGTCTGGTTTCCTACTGCCAGACGCACCTGGAGCCTCACAGGACAGTTCCAGGCCTGAAGATTCACCCACTGATTGATCCTGTGGAGAACCTGGAGAACAGGATCTGTCAGAAGCACTTTATACCCCTGGAGATGTTCTGTAAAGCTGACGAGATGTTTGTCTGCGTGATCTGCATGGTTTCAAACCACCACGGTCATGATGTGGTTCCTCTGAAAGAGGAATACGAGAAAAGGAAGTCTCAAATAGGAAACAAGCTAGGTGAGATGAAAAAGATCATCAAGAAGAGGCAAGCAAAGATTCATTACATCAGAGACTCGGTGGAGCTCAGTAACGAAGCTGCAGACAGACAGAAAGCCGAAGGTTTTCAGGTCTTCAACTATCTAAGGAGGTGTGTGGATGAAGGCCTTAAGACTTTCATTGATAGCATTGAAGAGAAACAGAGAAACATGCAGAAAGAAGCTGAAAGTGTCATCACAGAGCTGGAACAGGACATTTCTGAGCTGAAGAGGAGAAGCTCTGAGGTGAAGGCCCTCTCATGCTCTGAGGATTACCTTTCCCTCCTCCAGAGCCTCACATCTTTAAAAGCTTTGCCAACCAAGAACTGGGAGGTCACTGTTCACCCATCCTCGTATGAAGGCAGTGTTTTCAGAGCTGTGGCTCAGCTTGAGAACGTTCTTCATGAAGAGTTGAGGAAGGCTAAGCTGAAGCTCATCCAGCGCTATGCAGTAGATGTGACAGTCGATCCAGACACTGCACATCCCAGGCTGCTTCTGTCCAAAGATGGGAGGCAGATCAGCTGCGCCAATCAATGGAGAGCTGTAAAAGATACCCCAAAGAGGTTCTCTATCTGGTTAAACGTCTTGGGGAAGCAGAGCTTCTCCTCAGGAAAGTTTTACTTTGAAGTTGAGGTGAAGGAGAAGAATGAGTGGTACCTTGGAGTCGGTAGGCAGTCCCTGAACAGAAAGCACCGGATCCCCCTGAACCCCCAGAACGGCTACTGGAATCTGCAGCTGAAGAACAGCGGCTACTCAGCTTGTGGTGACACAGATGTTTGTCTTTGTCTGAAGTCCGACCCACAGAAGATCGGCGTGTTTGTGGACTATGATTCGGCTCAGGTCTCCTTCTATGACGTCCACTCTGCAGAGCTCATTTACTCCTTCACTAACTGCTCTTTTAAAGAGAAACTCTACCCGTTCTTTAACCCTGGTAGAAACGACAATGGAAATGCTGCTCCTCTCATCATCACTCCCAACATCCAATGGCATAAAGTCCACTGATTCTGGTAACGACAGGTTACACAGCCTCAACTTCACCAGGACCTCCGGGTTGCTTTCCAGGGAGGAAATAAGCATGGAAGCAGCATTTATTGCCTTACTCTATAATTTATTGCACGAGACGCTCCAGTTCAGTGGTGCTCGAAGTTATCTCCCCACCCCCCCAAACTGTTCCCTTTGGCCTGCCAGGGGAAACCCTGTATCTTACATAAAACTCCATGTTGTTCACAGTCCTCCACTGCTGATGCCAATGGTGGAAAATAGGCCTGAAGAGTGACGATTAGGTTGCATATAGTCCTCACACATGGTGCTTACATTATACATGTAATATCACAAATTATGTTCAAAATTAAAATACAAGTCACTAAAAGGGACATGTAGATTGGTGTATGAATTACTTTTGTGCACTTCATAAGATTACAAATAATCATATTTGATCAATTAAAAAAATTCAGCCTTTGCTGCTGGATCAAACTATCTCCAAAGTCACAGCGGAAGCTTTTCTCTCTCCCCTCACCCTTTTGTGTCTTATTCACTGCTTTCTGTCATGTCTGAGTGTATTTTTTACCTCCGCTCTGCAGAACCAAAGAATATTGAATTAGTGAGTTGGTCTCCTAATTCAATGAATCCACTTTTTTTTCCTGGAGAGCAGCTGATGGCAGAGCTGAGCTGTCCCGATGGAACATCGTGGAGGTTCTTGTGTCTCTTGCTTTTGACCATCAAAGATGTGGGAAACATCTTTATAATTGGATTCATGATACCCAGACATCTACTGATTGGTGCTGGTGGATTTCTGAGGTATCGTAAACTTCGAAGCTTCGATGGCAGCAATCAGCAGGCTGCCCGTGCCACAGGAAGGCTGCTGTGCTGTCTGCACTCAGACTTATTTGTGATGTGCGAGCAAAAATGACTCGTTTAGCAGCATGGGAAACTACTCAGAGAAGTTCTCAGCTGGCTGACAGGAAACTGATTCCTGATTTGGCTATTTGGATTTGAACTGAGACCACTGACAGACTCTAAGGCCGATGGAAATGAACCCAGCCTGAAAACTTGAATTTGGCTCCCTGTGACCCTGGGTGGCACTCAGCTGTGAGTGGCTGCAAACCCTCCTCACAACCACTCTTCACATTGGACTCATACTCTTACAGAGAGAGTTGAATGACTTTATCCACCGACCTATAGTAAATCCTGTCTCTGATATACCAAATGGGAGCGCCTACATAAGGCATCCCTGTAATGTATGCCTGTCTGCTTTCCTCTGGGAAGAACTGCTGGTTACCACTGGTTACAATGACAATAAAGTCATTCATTCATACATTGAAGTAGTCACCACGCTTATTACTAGCTTAAGCAGGTATTAGTAACATGAAGCGGTATTATAAGTGGCACACAGACAAACATTCTTTTAAATGCTAGGAGGGAGATAATTTTTTCATTGATATCAATGGTAAGTCAATCAAATACTGAAAGGACAACTCACCTCAAATCAAAATTTTTTGCTAATAAACTGTATAAATGAGTGTTGAATATTGTTGTCTACATGTATGGTCATTATTTTTGGTATTTTAGGACATTTAAATGGAAAATATATATATAAGAATTATCATAAAATTACCATTAAATTTAATATGTAATTCTGAAATATTAAGACAAATGGATTTATTAAGGTTGAAAATTACGTTTCTCCATTCACTGCAGCACTATATCAACATCCGTCTTCAAGCTTATGTAATATTTATTCACATCATACAGAAGTTTTTTTAAATAATTTCTGTCATCCATGTTTTAGTGAGGCTCAAATACGACCAGTTTTCTGTTTTTATTTGAGCCCACCTCCTAAGGTTAAAATCAATCACGTTTTTAATACTTTTATTCATGCAGCAGACATGGATTAATCAGGAGAAGATTTTTTGTTAGCATGTTGTTGCATCTGTAGTTCCCCCGCCCAGGTTAGCTGAGGTAGACTACTGAAATCTTCATCCTCTGGATGTGATCAGAGTATAAACAAAGGAAACAGGCGCTGCAGGAATCGGCCAGCAGATGGAGCCAGAGGCCTGCAGATTATAAGGAAACATCCTGAAGAAGTTTTGAAGGTTCTCCAGCTGATTCCAATCATATTAATGAGTTCGGTCATGCAGAGACAGATGTTCATGTTGGAGTAAACCTCCTTCACTTCCTTCTCCTGTAGGAGGAGCTCTAAGGCCAAGCAGCTTTCAGCTTCCCCATTCAGCTCTGACTCTACCTAAGATGCAGAGTGCTGCTGTTTCAAACCGTCTCTCCTGATCCTTATTGGACAGGGAACAGAAGTTCAGGGGCCCACTGACTGTTTCCAATCATTGCTTCAGCGCCCCCTCTGGTGAAGTGCATATAAGCCATAGCCACTTTCTGCACTGCTGAGTACAATGAACCAATGTTCTAATGCAGCCACAAAAAGTGCGTATGTATGTACTGTATTTGGTACATGATGCAATTCAGTTTATTTATATAGTGCAGATTTACAACACACATCATCTCAAGGCACTTTACAAGAAAAGTCATATCAATACAATTATAGAATAGAATAAATCCATCCATCCATCCATTTTCTGAACCACTTATTCCTCCAGGGGTGGCGGGGGGGCTGATGCCTATCTCCAGCTGTCAATGGGCGAGAGGCGGGGTCTAACCTGGACAGGTCGCCAGTCCATCACAGAGAATAGAATACAATAAAATAGAATAGAATAGAGGATTTCCCCACAAAAAGAAATTTTGTTTTATCAGTGGCAAAGCAGGAACAGATATAAATTTAAGAGTCCAGAAAAAAAGTACATTATGAACATAGTTACAAAAACGAGAGTACTGTGCAGTAATCAAAGTTAAACTACAGATAAAGTGACATCCCCAGGTCGAAATGTGCAACATAACAGGACACTTAAACATGTTTAAATTGTTAAAAAATATTTAGAAATCTATCCAGAAACATATGCAGAATGTACTTTTGCATTAAAAAAGTAAACATATTATTTCCAAAAGTTAGTATTTAGCAGAAAGGAAAAGCTCTCTGTGGCTCACAACAGAAAACTGACGAAAATGATTTCATAGGAATGAATAAAGTGGACAGTAGATATGTTATGTCAGTTTATAAAGAGGAGGTTTATAGTTATTAAGATTATCTAGAGCTGCCTGCTATAATGACATGTTGTCTTGCAACTAATCATTATTTACGATATACAACAGATTATGGGAAGAAAAGAAGGAAGTGTTTTTTTTTTTTTATCCAGATGGTAAAATAATTTCTTGAACTTGGATGATAAACTGAAGTTTAAATTTCTTCACTTGGATATAAGCATTACAGTGCTGTGATATTTTTGATCAGATTATGATCAGAACTGATATAAAACAAGGAGGTTTATTCAATTTCAAATATAACGTTATTTATAAATAGTCCAGTGGTCATGCAACATTTTTTAATTGTCAATCTTTTTGAAAGATGGAGACAAAATAATCCAGATTTAGCATCTGATTTATCAAGATTCTTTATGACTGCAAAATTGTGTGCTGTGCTAAAAATTGGCGACAGTGGGTTGTCCTTCATTTGCAGGTGATCTACTAAGATTGCCTAAACAATTAATATCAGGTGCAAGTAGCAGTATTCAACATACATATCAAGTCTATGGCTGTAAACGACTTAATTATTAGGCTAAAATGTTGTGAATTATATTTCTTTTTTGTCAGTAATAAATTTAATGCGTGTGTTGTAAATGCGCCGCTCTCTGCTCCATACAGGCAGCGTATCCCAGAGTCAGACTGATTAAAGCTGCATCATGTTTAGAACAAAGTCACTATGATTTCCATATTATACTAATGTAGAAAAAAAATCTATCTTGAAAATGGGTAATCTGACATGATACAGCCAATTGTCAATGTGATATTACACATGATTGTTAAACTTTATTAATTGGAACCCAGGAACATTATAGCCACTACGGGGGAAACTAATGAGGAACACAACTCACTGTGCAGTCGTGATTTGGGGGATTTTTCTGACCCGCATGTAGACTTAGACACAGCATAAAAGTTTAGTAACAAGTTTATTTTGAATATCGTGGATTTTGGCATGGAAACAGCAACTCAGGGAGAAACCGGGATCTGCAGGTTTTGCTGAATTGTAGAAGAGAGTAATGGATGAGTCACAGATTTGAGGAGGATGTTGAAGCTCGAGGGGGGTGTTAGGTCCTGGCAGAGAGCGACTGTGCTGGGAGATGGATCCAGAAGGACTCTTACCGAGTGAGCTGATTGTTGGAAAGCGGGCAGGCCGATGAGATCCAGAATGTTGTGCCATCTTGGGTTCTTACTGCGGAGTTGAATGCAGAACTTGAAGGTGATCACAGGAGGACTCTGCAGACTGGCATGGAAACGGAGGAATCCTGGGGAAAACACAAGGAGTGAGTGCATGAAGGGAGACTCAGAGATAAAGAGGTTCATAGCTCAGGAAGATCACAAAGGCGTTCCTGTGTTATCGGGTAGGTCAACAACAAATTAGCATCAGACAGCTCCTTAAAAAGATCCCGGGAGGTCTGATGAGCTCTAGGGGTTCCTAATCAGCCTGCTCACACTCTCCAGCCAAGTTCTCTGCAAAATATGTCTCACTTGGTACAGAAAAACGCCGCCCCTCACAGAACCTAACGTGATAAATCTCTTGCTGTGTGTTTAACAGGCGCAGTGCTCTCTGCGCCGTGTTAGTAAATCAGCTACAGCCTATTTTTGGGACGCTGTGGGCTTTGCACAGGTTATAACAAGAACAAACAGTTGGTAAATCAAGACCATAATATATTTCTTACCCGTGTGATTAGTTAAAATCTGTGCATAAGTTTCAAAATGTTAGGGGTGGAATTGTAATCTATAATAATAATAAAAATAATAATAATAGATTTTATTTTAAATGGCTCCTTTCCAACACGCAAGGACACGGTGTAAAATAAGATTAAAAGCATCAAAACAAGTAAAAAAATTAAGCAAATTGCAACATGAAAAGGGGGGAGGAGGGGTGAGAGTTCCAGAGTTAGGGGGGCCGAGTGGCTGAGAGGATCATGCGTTCGATTGAAATTTCCTTGAGATATTTCAGTTGCTAAATCTCCAGACTTTAGACAGAGCCCAAACCAACATAGCTGCATCCATAAAGCAAGTCTTTCCAGCCCAGTATATAAAAAAGCCACAGGTGTTGTCTGCACCTGTTTACTGAACATTCTGAGATGCTACAGATCAATTAATTAACCACACAATGCTGTTATAAGATCACATAAGCAGCTTGATAAATGGCTAACACACATTAGCATTAGCATGTAGCCACTTCTCTGTCCATCAGGCGTCTTTATTCTTTGATCCAGCTGCTGTTCTTTAGGAATTTAGAATAAAACCTGATTAATGATGTCTCATAATAATAACAATATAATAATAATAATAATAATAATAATAATAATAATAATAATAATAATAATAATAATAATAAGTAGGGACATGATACTGGTATCGGGTATTTGTGCCGATACCGTTCTTATGTACTACATCATATCGGTTAAAGTAAAAAAATGCGGAAACTGCAATAATTTGACAGAAATTTTTTATTTTTCATTTGAAATTTTAGTTTTGTGGTCTTATCCATCATGTCTGAGATTTGGGATAGAAAATCATCCGTCAGTTTATTTACTGAGTGTGTGTTGGTGGATGTTGATGATTTAGATAAGGTTGGAGTGTACATCAGTTTAAAGTTTTCAGCTGAGTTTTCTTTAAAGAGGCGTTTTTTAACATTGGTTTTACTCTGATTAGGTATGTTGGCTTAAATGGTGCTTTAAGAATGAGATGCAGAAATGGTCAGATAATACGATATCAGTATTGGCAATGCTAGAGATATTTAAGTCCTAATAAGTAGGTCTAGAGTGTGTCCTTGGTTGGGCGTTGGCTTAGGTCAAAGTTATGAAGGGTGTCATTTAGTGCTTTTGTTCCGCTGTCTTGGGGTTTACCAGTACAGATGATGAAATCTCCCACAATTGCTACCTGGTCATAGTCTAGACATATTGCAGTCATTAAAAAGTTTGTGTTAGGTTTTGGTGGTCTATATATATTTAGAAATAGAACTTTGTTTGGTGCATTAGTCTCAACAGCCAGATATTCGAAAGATTCAATTTTACCTAGAGAAACTTTTTTCAGGTTTAGGGAGCTGTGACAAATTGCTTCCAGGCCGCCGCCTCTTCTGTTTTAGTAATGATGAATTAATTGATTAGGAGAAACTTCCTTGATAGAGAGCTAATGTTTAATGTAGCTATCTTAATATTTAATGTAGCTACCTTAATATTTCTTTCAGTGGTTTAGAGGCTATTTTTGCAAGATATTTTTTTAAGATTCTGTGCTGTTCAGTTATAAGTGTTTTTAGTGTGTAGGGATCTATTGCTCAAAATGACCAGAATGTTACTTTCAGAGTGACCGGACACATTTTGTTGAGAAATGGGCAGTCTAGAATTGGTGTCCGGTTGAAATCAGATATCAGACACTTTGAGGTTTATTGGAGAGCCATATTGTTTATGGTTTGGCCGTGGTTCCAGTTTTGGGGTAAGAAGAACACCCCTATTTACTTGGGTTTGAAGGGCTTAGAGAAAGACCTGTATAATGGAGGCGAGGAGGGGGAGGATGATGATGGCACCTAAGATGGCGCCGAGGATGGCAGCCGTGGTGCTTTCGTGCGCTCTGTTTTGTTTGTTATTGTGCGTTAACTGTTCGTCTGCGTGCTCTTATACCCGCATGGAGCTTCTGGACATTAGAACTACCACCCCTACGGACTTATTACCAGTTTTTTTAGCATCAGCTGCGGACCTGGTCCATTTTTTGACCAAAAGAGGGAAACGGCGCCGTGGAAAGCGAGCGGGTTCACTCGTCCGCCTGCGCAGACGGGGCGCGCGCACGCCTTTACCTGGCATCTTTCTCTCAAACGTCCGCTCACTTCCCAACAAGATGGACGAACTAGCGCTGCTGATGAGAAGTAACAAGGACTTTTCCTCGTCTTGTGTTTTGTGCTTCACGGAGACGTGGCTAAGCGCGAGTGTCCCGGACAGCGCGCTTCACCTGGAAGGCTTCCATCTCCTCCGCGCGGATCGCAACGCGGAGCTCTCCAACAAAACAAAAGGCGGTGGCGTTTGCTTCTACATCAACAGCAGCTGGTGCACGGATGTGACTGTGATCTCCCAACACTGCGCTCCTTCTCTGGAATATCTTTTCATTCACTGTAAGCCTTTTTATTCACCGCGTGAGATCGCTTCATTCATTCTGGTGGCTGCCTACATTCCGCCGAGCGCGGACGTGCACGAGGCTCAGCGCACGCTTGCAGGCCAGATATTACATGCGGAGCGGTCTTTTCCGGACTCTCTTGTTATCGTGCTTGGTGACTTTAACAAGGGAAACCTGAGCCAGGAATTACCAAAGTATAGACAGTTCATTAAATGCCCGACCAGAGAGGAGAACACGTTGGATCACTGCTACACTACAGTCAGCAGAGCGTATCATGCTGTGCCGCGCGCTGCCCTCGGACTATCAGATCACGTGATGGTGCACCTAATTCCCTCATACCGACAGAGACTGAAATTGGCCAAGCCTGTCGTGATAACAACAAGGAAATACACCTCTGAAGCTGTGGAGGAGCTGCGCTCATGTTGGGAGACGACAGACTGGGGAGCGTTTGGAGCAGCCACGGACAATCTGGACGAGTATACGGACACTGTGACCTCATACATTCAGTTCAATGAGACGCGCATCATCCCAACGCGCACCAGGATTTGTTATAACAATGACAAGCCCTGGTTCACACCCAAGCTCCGGCGCCTACGTGAGGAGAAGGAAGTAGCGCGGCGGAGCGAGGACTGGAGTACATACAGACGAGCAAAGTACCACTTCAGCAGTGAAGTGAGAAGAGCAAAATCTGTGTACTCCAACTGTATACAGGAACACTTTAGCTCCAATGACTCTGCAGCCGTGTGGAGGGGGTTGAGGGCTCTCACAAACTACAAGCCCAAAGCCCCCCAGGCCCTGAACGACCGGACTCTCGCCCAGGGCCTGAATACACACTACTGCCGCTTTGAACAGCCGTCTGCTCCTCACACCTCTGCTCCCCCCACCATCACCCCAACCATCAACGACCCCAGCACTTCATCAAAGGACTCCTCAGACCCCCCCTCCTCCCCCCCTGCCCTCTCCATCCAGGAGGAGGATGTGCGCCGACAGTTTTTGAGGCTGAACAGGAGGAAGGCCCCCGGGCCGGACGGTGTCTCCCCCTCCACCCTGAGACACTGCGCGGATCAGCTGGCCCCCGTGTTCACGGACATTTTCATCACCTCCCTGGCGCTCTGTCGCGTGCCGTCCTGCTTCAAAACCTCCACCATCGTCCCTGTCCCCAAAAAGCCACGGATCACAGGACTTAATGACTACAGGCCGGTGGCGCTGACGTCTGTGGTCATGAAGTCATTTGAGCGCTTGGTTCTGCCCCACCTCAAGGACATCACCGCCCCCCTCCTGGACCCACTGCAGTTCGCCTACAGAGCCAACAGGTCTGTGGATGATGCAGTGAACCTGGCCCTCCATTTCATCCTGGAGCATCTGGACTCCCCAGGAACCTACGCCAGGATCCTGTTTGTGGACTTCAGCTCTGCCTTCAACACCATCCTCCCTGGACTGCTACGAGACAAGCTCTACCAGCTCAGCGTGCCCGACTCCCTCTGCAGGTGGATCACTGACTTCCTGTCGGACCGGAGACAGCACGTGCGGTTGGGGAAGATTGTCTCGGACAATCGGACTACAAACACTGGGACTCCTCAGGGCTGTGTACTCTCCCCCTGGCTCTTCTCGCTGTATACAAACTGCTGCACCTCCAGTCACCAGTCCGTAAAGCTGATCAAGTTTGCGGACGACACCACCCTCATCGGACTTATCTCAGACGGTGATGAGTCCGCCTACAGGAGAGAGGTGGACCGGCTGGCTTCCTGGTGCAGTCACAACAACCTGGAGCTGAACGCCCAGAAGACAGTGGAGATGATCATGGACTTCAGGAAAGTCACAGCCCCACCGTATCCCCTCACCCTGATGGACTCTCCCACCCCCATCTCCATCGTGGACTCCTTCCGTTTCCTGGGCACCACCATCACCCAGGACCTCAAGTGGGAGCCAACCATCAGCTCCCTCATCAAGAAGGCCCAGCAGAGGATGTACTTCCTGCGGCAGCTGAGGAAACTCAAGGTGCCGACCGAGATGCTGGTGCAGTTCTACACGGCCATCATCGAGTCCATCCTCACCTCCTCCATCACCGTGTGGTTCCCCGGCGCCGCAGACCGGGACAAACACCGACTGCAGCGCATCGTGCGTGCTGCTGAGAAGGTGATTGGCTGCAGGCTCCCATCCCTCCGGGACCTGTTCTCCTCCAGGACCCGGAGGCGTGTGGGTCGGATCACAGCTGACTCTTCTCACCCTGGACACCGACTATTCTCCCTCCTCCCCTCAGGCAGGAGGCTACGGTCCATCCAGACCCACACCTCCCGCCACCTGAACAGTTTCTTCCCCTCCGCCATCAGACTCATGAACAATAACAAGCACATCTGTGAATGGATCCCTGCTGCTGTTCTTATGTTAAAAGGATGTTTATCTCTTCATAGTTCTTTTATATTACATACAGATTATAATATTTATAAAGACTTTAGCCTTATGGCTCATTCTTTTTATTTTATTTTTTTTATTTTATTTTATTTTTACTTATGTTAAATGTTTTATGTGCACAACTGTACCGGAAAAAATTCCTAGTTTGTGAACTTGTTCTCAAACAATGGCAATAAAACCGATTCTGATTCTGATGTTGTGGATGAATTACGTCTCTGTTTCCCAATGTGTCATTCAGTTTGGTCATATCTGCTGTCCTTTGCATCAGCTGATGTCTCAGCTGCGTCTGTTGTTTTATCTTTGGTCAGAGAATGACATTTTTGTGTTCCAGTTGTTCCATATCTGCTGTCATCTGTACTAGCTGAGGGAGCTGCTTGTAGTGTTCCAGTTAGTTCGTATCTGCCTTATTTTGGGTCAGCTGAGTTATCTCTGGGTTGTTCATGTTTGTTTGGGGCGTTGGGGAGGAGGAGCGGGAGCAGGAGGAGAGGAAAAATATGTCCTGCTCCTTTAACAGACTTCGACTTTATTACAACACTCACCCTGTAGATGGTTTTAGGTAGCAGTTGACCAGTAGACCAATGTGTTGTCATTCTAGGCTGTCGACCATTTTATGACGTTGGTACTTCTCACTCCCTTGTTTGTTGGATAGCTACAGAATTATTTGTATACCGACACCTGCACGGTCACACATGTAAAAACACCCAGAATCTGAGGGAGATATTAGATGATACAAGTTTATGCTACAGACTGAGAAACTTTTTACCAGGCAGAAACTCAAAAATGGTCTATATGTAATGATTTTAAGGTGCTTGTGTTTCATTTGTTCTTTATTTTAGTTTTATTATCAGGCTAGTTTATTCCTTGTTTTTCTTTGTCTCTTCACCTTTGGTTTGTGTCCACCTTGTTTTGTGTCTCCCTAGTTAAAGCAATTTTAATTTAGGTAGGTGTATCTGTGCCAAAGTCAACAATCAAGAAAAGATTCCACCAGTGTGAATACAGAGGGTTCACCACAACATGTAAACCATTGGTGAGCCCCAAAAACAGGAAGGCCAGATTAGAGTTTGCCAAACAACATCTAAAAAAGCCTTCACAGTTCTGGAACAACATCCTATGGACAGATGAGACCAAGATCAACTTGTACCAGAGTGATGGTAAGAGAAGAGTATGGAGACGGAAAGGAACTGCTCATGATCCTAAGCATACCACCTCATCAGTGAAGCATGGTGCTGGAAGTGTCATGGCGTGGGCATGTATGGCTGCCAGTGGAACTGGTTCTCTTGTATTTATTGATGATGTGACTGCTAACAAAAGCAGCACGATGAATTCTGAAGTGTTTCGGGCAATATTATCTGCTCATATTCAGCCAAATGCCTCAGAAACTCATTGGACGGCGCTTCACAGTGCAGATGGACAATGATCCAAAGCATACTGCAAAAGCAACCAAAGAGTTTTTGAATGGAAAGAAGTGGACTGTTTTGCAATGGCCAAGTCAATCACCTGACCTGAATCCCATTGAGCATGCATTTCACTTGGTGAAGACAAAACTGAAGGGAAAATGCCCCAGGAACAAGCAGGAACTGAAGACTGTTGCAGTAGAGGCCTGGCAGAGCATCACCAGGGATGAAACCCAACGTCTGGTGATGTCTGTGTGTTCCAGACTTCAGGCTGTTGAATCAGCTTCACTGGCTTCCGATTCGCTATCGTATTCAATAGGAAATTCTTTTACTAGTTTACAAATCTCTCCATGCGCTTGCCCCAAAATATCCTTCAGATCTGGTTCCTCTTAGATCTGGTTCCCAGGGCGAACACTTAGATTGGCGGACCAACATGTGCTATCGGTCCCATCTGTTCGATGTAGGACTCAAGCCGAGCAGGCTTTTTCGGTCTGTTCTCTATGCAACAAACTGCCTCATCATACGCTCAGATCGGCACCCTCTCTTTTCTCTTTTAAATCTTTTTTAAAAATATATTTTTATTCTCTAGCATTCAGTCCAGCATAGTCTGCATGCCGTCTTCTATTTGTTTTCGTTTGAGTTTTTTTTAGAATTTTTCGATTTTACCTGTTTTTATTTCTGTTGTTATTAGTTCTTGTAGAACTTGGGTAACTTCATAGTTATCCTCCTGTAATTCGTCTTATTCCCCTAGCTCTTATCAACAACTAATTCTGGGCTTATGTGTTCTTCTCAGGGGGCTAATTATCATCCGAAACTTTTGGTAAGTGTTTGTTGGGATACAGCTCACAGTGGGCCTCATTAATGATCATATTTGTTTGAAAAACATAATCACTCGTTCCTGGCTGTGGCAACTGAATCAAGTAGTGATGAAACTGATTCAGCATGTTGGGTCACGGCATCATTCTCTGCTCACAGTAACAGCTCCACTTCTACAGAAAAAGAAAATTTGTAGCTAAAACATTCAGAATAGAATAGAATAGAATAATCCTTTAATTGTCCCACATTGGGAAATTTGGTTGTAACAACAGCAAAAAACAAACAAAACAAAAAAACACAAAAAATCCAGATATACAAGCAGAACAGGACACAGAACAGACAAACAACTTTTACAGAAGAAAAATATTTATATAACGTACTATAGTTACAAAACAGGGTACTGAAACCAATCAGTTAGGTAGATTAAAAGCATGTCTGGAAGTCATAAAAACCTGGATGACTCTGAATTTTCTACTTTTAAATTCAGACAGAAGTTGTTGTCTTTGGACCAGAACCTTGAAAAAGGAAACTGTTAAATCAATCACTTCATCTGGATGGCATTAATTTGGCCTCTGGTAATAATGTAAAGAACCTCGGTGTAATTTTTGACCAACACATGACATTTAAATCTCATATTAAACAGGTTTCTAAGATTTCTTTCTTCACCTCCGGAATATTGCTAGAATTAGAAACATCGTGTCCTGGAGTGATGCAGAGAAACTAGTCCATGCATTTGTTACTTCAAGGCTGGACTACTGTAATTCCTTATTATCAGGAAGTCCACAAAATGCAATTAAAAGCCTTCAGTTGATCCAAAATGCTTCAGCAAGAGTTCTGATGAATATTAAAAAGAGAGATCATATTTCTCCTGTTTTGGCTTCTCTCCATTGGCTCACTGTTAAATCCAGAATAGAGTTTAAGATCCTCCTCCTTACGTATAAAGCCCTTAATAATCAGCTCCATCGTACATCAGAGATCTGATTGTTCCATATGTTCCTAACAGAGAACATTGTTCTAGAATGCAGGTCTACTGGTAGTTCCTAGGATTTCTAAAAGTAGAATAGGAGGAAGATATTTTAGTTATCAGGCTCCTCTCCTGTGGAACCAGCTCCCAGTTTTAGTTTTTGAGGCAGATCTATTTTTAAATAGGGATGGGTACCAAAAGCCGGTAATAAATCAGCCCCGGGACTGTTTCTGACGGTCCACCCGGATCGATAAGCTTCAGCGGTCCTCTGAACGGTATAGTGAAGGTCGTATTCATCTTTTGCGGGAGATATAAACACAAGCCAAACACTGTATTAGCAGCCCGTTCCCCCTTAATAAACACATGCCACGGGGACTGAAGGTAAGAGGAGCGACTGCTGCACTCGTAGTTACTCAGACATGACAGGGAGCGAACGAAACGATCCAAACTTTGGCTTCGTTTTACAAAAATAAAAGCTGACAATGCACGCTGTCACAAATGCCATAAAAACTTTGCTTGGCCAGAACACAAGTAATTTAACCAAACACTTTGCTAAAATACACATGTAGTGGGATTTAGACTCTTAAAAAAAATGAGAGAGATTCCTTTAAACCTTTGGAGGTTTTAATATGATTTGAATTGATCACACAGGAGGACAGTAACACATCACAGTAAAATGCAGAATACCGACCTGTCTCAATTTTACAACAGCAAGCTTATATTATTTCTAGCAACCTTGGTCTATCTATTCTATTTCTATTCTATTTAAACCTTAAACTTTTTTTGACAACATAGTATTTTTAGTTTTTCATATATAAAAGAAATTGTTTATTTAGTGTTTTTTTTAAGTTATTAATTTTGTACTTTTTATTTTGTAGTTTTTTTTATGTTCTTTGCTTTGTGGTCCCAGTTGTTAAAAAATAAAACAATTATAGTTCATTATTTGTGTTTTTTCATCTTTTATTTTAGTCTTTAAAAAAAAAAGTACAGATAAGGATACCGATAAAGTACCGGATCGATAAGGAGTATCGTTAAAAAGTAGTAGTATCGATAAATCCTTAATGATACTGTAACAGTTCCGGTAATTTAACGCTACTATTATAAGGTAAAACTATTTTGAGTGAACCTTTAATAGCGATAATAAGTTGGTTGTTTAGGTTTGCGCTTTTATTTTACTAGAGGATCTTTCAGCCCTAACAACGGGCCTACTTATACACCTCGAGTCCCCATAACCGCACGGAGTAATTCAGCCTCAGCGTACCTAATCAGCGAATATGCAGTATATTGGCTTACCTTCCCCCCGCCGGTCACCGAGTAAAAGCCACTCTCATTCGTGCGCCCAGTCACTTAGGGTCGCCTCTAATTTAGGTTAAAGCGTATATATTTTAAATTCTATAACGAATCTAATTTTGCATACGCCCTATATAGAAACAGAGCCTTTGGTCTCAACTTACTTAAGGAGGAAATATGCGTAAACACTCCCCGATTCTTTCAGTCTATTGACGTACACTCTCTCTGCTCTAATATGGTAAAAACTTCTCTGTTCGGATTACTTATACAGTTTGCTACGACTCGTTTCAGCTCCGGATACTGTAAACAGCCTAGTCTTACAACCTTCTAAGTAATATATACATTTTACATTTATATATATATATATATGCAGATACAATAGATAGAGCCAACAAACTACCCTGAGTTCTGCTCATCTGATTGATCTCTTCAGAGATTGTCCATTTCGTGTCACTGAACTCAAAGATGATCTAACAACCTTCTATATAACCATGCTTCTATTCATCACAGATGTTTTGGTTAGGGAGATTCCATTGAGGAGTTTCTGAGGCGGGTTTTGTAGTCGCTCCGCGCCTCCCAGGCTTATTACAGAGATCCAGGCATCAATCTCACCGTCACAATGTGAAGACAGATGCCCGCAATCTCCTCAGAACCGGGGCCCGCGTAGAGTTGAGCAAATTTAAAATGCTGGACTTACCAATCCGGTGTCACAGTTTCGGGATGCAGGCTAACTATGTCACAAGTTGGGTGTCTTGTCACTTGAACAGCAGGCAACAAGTCAGGAGCGCATCTGTCTACCTGTCCTCGAATTTGAGAATTCCTGACCCCCTGTGACCGATAAGATCAGCTAGTGCTGCCGTTCAGTAAATTGGTAGCTGGATTATCAATCGACCCCCAGGTGGCAACTCCTGCTAGAGACCCCAAACAGGGGTCTTTATAAGACTTCCCTACATAATTAAGTTAATACCCTTTAAAGGACTCACTTAGAAGGGAAGGTAACTTTAAAAAGTTTTCATCTTAACTCAAAAAGGATTACAATAGAAAGTTCAAAAGCTTACAATGGGTTATAGCAACAGCTAGAAAAACGCAGTAAATCTCAACCTCGGCTGATCTGAGCAAAAACAACTAACAAACAACAACGTAAAACATTTGTTCTGTTATCACATATATAGGCAACTCTCTGAGGTGGGTTGTGTCTTATTCCTCTGACACGTGAAGATTTACCACATCTTAAAACAAAATTACATGTTGTTACAGTATGTAATCTTCTTTCTCTTCCTTGCGCTTCCCCTATCTGCTGGGATGCAGATGCTGACATGTGATTATGCAAATCAGGAGTCGTGAGCTGCAGTCGTGACACTAGAGAAGGAAGCTTCCTTTTAGAAGCTGCTGGTCCTCGTACACATGTAGATACACAGAAAAAAGCCTAATACTGATAATATATTCTAAAACACACACTTTATAAGCACACAGGATAATATATATATGTAAAACATTAATAAATGCAGTTTATAAGAAAGACATGAGGAACTTTATTATCCCCCAGCCTGAGTGCCAAAAGATTAGTTCATTCTATAGGCGGAAATGATTGGTATAAAATCCCATTACTAATCTTTAAGAGATTCAACAATACCATCCCTATTTTAATACTAGGCTTAAAACCTTCCTTTTTGATAAAGCTTACAGTTAGAATGCCTTAGGTTATCCTGAGTTATCTTTGTAGTTATGCTGCTATAGGTTTAGACTGTTGGAGGACAGACTGACCACTTTTCTTCTCTCTGCTACTTTTTTCTCCTACTACTTTCCAGATATATGTTTTCTGCTGTTATTGTGATTGTTAACCCAGTTTTCTCTCAGTGTTTTTCTCCCCATAGAAGCTCCAAACGATCTGGTACCCTGCTCAGCTACAACGCCCCCTGCTGGATGGGGAACATAGGTCCAGATGATGCTTAAAGAGACAGAGCATCCTCTGGCAGATGACCGCTTGTACTGAGCCAGGTTCTGATTCTGCTGGAGGTTTCTTCCTGTTGTTCAGTATGGGGGATTGCTGAGGAATTGCTGTGGTTGGAGTCTGCATGATCCGGGAACAACCTCACATCAATGACTCAGCACAATATGCTGGGATTCCTTACATAGAAAACTTTTAACTGATTGGAATGTTTGTGTAAGTGTATTGAAATGACTTTTGTTGTAAAGGTCCTTGAGATTACATTTGTTGGGAATTGGCACTATATAAATAAAAGTGACGAATTGAATACTGTATAGTTATTTAAGTAATGTAAAATACTTAAAAATGTTGAATAGTATGGATTGTGCGTTGAGCTGTGCAATTAAAGAGCAGACATGCAATTTTCAATAAGTTAGTAGATATAGTCTGTTAAAAATTAATGTGCGAGTTACAACAGTGTTGTTGATTTAGTGCAATTTAACAGCAATGGTGTAAACATCTATGTCTGTTGGGAGCAGTTCTTGTTGTACGGTCTGACAGCTGCAGGGAGGAAGGAGCTGCGGAAATGCTTCTTAATGCATCTAGGAAGCAGCAGTCTGTCACTGAAGGAGCTCTGCAGTTCAGCAACATTTCCATGCATTGGGTGGGGGTGGGGGTGGGGTACTCTGTCCATCAGAACAGAGCTGGCATTCCAGATGAGTTTATCCAACCTGTTCCTCTCAGCTATCGATAAACTGCTACTCCAACATACAGCACTGTAAAAAAATCTATTAAAAGCCTTTACTGGTTATTTTTGCAGTAAGAATAAACTAAATAGAAAGTTTCATCCTCAAAATGGTATTAATTGTAAATAAAACAATAATTATACGGTAGGATGGAGCACCAGACTACTTGGCTTCTCTACTTAAGGCAGACCCTGAATGCCAAACAGGAAATCACTGCTGAATGAAATGGCTTTAAGACACCTACAGACCAATATCTTTTACACAAAGATAACCCAAGGTTTTAAAACTACAGTTCCTCCCCTTCATGACAGATTCTGTCCATGAATACCACAAACAGCCTTGGTGTGGGCTCAGCATAGAATAGCCTTGACTTTGTGCCAAAAATGCAAACAGAGCTTTGGCTTTAGCTGTACAAGGAGCAGGAAACTTTCATGTCCCCCCCTCCTATGCGGTGATAGAAGAGGAGGGATGTGCTTGTTCTCTCTGCATCTGTTTAGGCTGATGGTGACATCTTTAATTAGTTTGTTTGGGGTAAAGTTTGTTCGGTAGCTGTTTCCACAGGCTTGGAGGTCGGCTCCCAGTTAGCTTTCTGATTGAGATAACAGCAGCAGTCGCATTCTGGCTTTGTTGAGTTCATGTTTATTTTGCTTGAACAGATGCTTCACATAACCAAATATGAAATTGTTTCTAAAAGTAATTCCAGCAAATTTGATCTTCAAACATCTATGGAGCATGCAAAGAACTTTTGCTAGGAAGTTTCTTACTTCCTTGTGTATCTGCTTCGTGTTGCTGTTTTTTTTTTCTTGGTGATATTGGGTGATTCAGGGTGCTGAGTTTTCATTCAAGGAGGCGAGGGGTGTTAAAACATTTTTCAGAGGGATTCCAGAGTTAGATATATGCCCTGTTTTTATTTGGAGGTTCTTTAGTTTTTTCTTCCTCAGAGCAGGTGTAGATGTGTTGGCATGCTTTAAAGCATCAAACTGTGAATCAAATTCAGTTAGATTCAGTTTATTTATATAGCACCAATTCACAACAGATGTCATCTCAAGGCATACTACAAGAAAAGTAATTTAATACAATTATACAAACCTTAAAATCTGTTTAATCCAATCAAACAGAGCAAAGACACAAAAAGAACAAAATAACTGATGTAAGAGTACTTTATATTTTGTAGAAAGTAAAAACTTGACAGGAAGACATGGAAAACGCTCATTCACTAGGAGCATCATCCAAACTGGTACTCCCCATCCAGCAGGGGGCGCTGCAGCTGACCAGGATACCAGACCAGGTGGAGCTCCTATGGAGACAAAAACACTGAGACAAAACTGGGTTAACAATGGAAATAACAGCAGAAAATACATATGAAGATTAGTAGGAGAGAAAAGGAGAAGAGTGAAGAAAAGTGGTCAGTTTGTCCTCCAAAAGTCTAAGCTTATAACAGCATAACTACAGAGACAACTCAGTTTAACCTAAGCCACTCTACCTTTTTTAAGCTTAGTTTTTAAAATAGAATGGGGTTTTCTTCCCGTTGTGCCTGACTGAGGGAGTAGTGTTGTTTTGTTTCTTCTGTGTAAGGCTTTTAGTCTGGGTTAACACTGAGCTGCCAGGTTCTTCATACCTGTGTGTCATCAGCTGTCTCATTTCCATATCCAGTGTTTACCTCCACTGCAACTCAAGGCGATGTGTCATTGTTTCCAAAATATCCATTCTCTGGAGCTTCATTTCCAAAGCATCTTTTCTTTAAAGCAGTTTGTCAACGTTCTCAGCTGAGTAATAAACCTTTTTGTAATCCACAGTTCTTCAAATAGTAATCCAAACCAGAGATCTGGTCCAGTATAGTAACTCCAGAGTTAGCTGAGAAAAAAAGCTACGAATAGTAGATAGGTAAATAGAATAAAGTAAGAAATCAGGAGAGTCTGCTCCTCATTCAGATGCTAGTACTGTATTTCAACATTTGTAATGTACAGCACTTTGGTTAAAGAAAGTTGCTGTTTTAAATGTGCTATATTAAGCAATTAGAGTAAACTCATTCACGCTGATATTTAGGCCTAATCACTGTGGTCAGATTGCTTTTAGGGAACCCACCCACCAACACACACACAAACCACCAGTAACCCTGCCAAACCCCAAGGCTGATGGTGCTGCCCTAGGAAAAGGCCATAAGAACCCAAATGTCAGCTTCTCCCCAAGGCCAAGACACTAATGTTGTTCTGTATTAGACAGAAGGGGATGGGTAACGGGGCAGCAGCAGGAATCCAAGCCAAAGAGCAGCTTTCAAAATGACTACAGACATTAGAAACCATGGAGAGAGAAAATGCCCAGTGGATGTTTAACACCATTCCTTAGAATTTACAGTGATAGAGTAGTGCCACAGAGTTGTCCATAACTTGTATTTAGTACATAATACAGTTTGGGAGAGCGACCGGTTGCTTGGTGACAGTTGCAAGTAAACATTTCTGAACATTACATCACACCTTATCTTGGCTACATGACCCTCCCTTCTCATGTTGAAACCTAGAAATACAATCCTCCTTGACTCTTCTACATAAAAACTGGTAATCTACCTTCATCCCAGCACGTATCAACCTGGTAGTTATGGCTTTAATATTTTAAATGGACATTTATTCTGACTTCATCTGTTATTATTATATATTTTACTTTCTTAGTTTGTCTTGTGAATAAATTAAACTTAGTGTAATGTCAGCCATGTGCCAGTTTTGTTAAGCTTTGCTTTGTTTGCAGCTCGATGGAAAACTACACCTACAACAGTCCCACGCTGCAGCTGGAGGGCCTGAAGGTGGCAGACGATTCAACACACCTCGTCTTTTTCCTCTTTCTGTTTTCCTACATCATATTTATGATCATGAATTTGGGTATTTTAATCATCATTTTCATTGAAAAGAACCTTCATCAGCCCATGTATGTACTGTTTGGTAACCTAACGATCAGTGACATCATAGGAAGTACTCATATTTTACCCCGTTTGCTTTCAGACATCTTACTCCCTCCTTCTGAGCGTCTCATCAGTTATTATGAGTGCGTGGTTCAGGCTTTTATCACTCACATGTTTGGGGCCACTTCTCACACTGTGCTGATGGTGATGGCCTTTGACAGATATGTGGCTATTTGTCATCCTCTGTTCTACAGCACAATAATGACCAACAAGATGATGGTAAAGCTGATAGGGTTTTCATGGGGGGTACCATTTGTTCTGGTCGGGATTCTGCTGGGTCTGACTGTACGGCTAAACCGATGCAGGAGGCTCATCACCAACCCTTTCTGTGATAACGCCTCACTTTTTAAGCTCTCCTGTGAGACTGTAGTCATTAACAACATCTATGGTCTGACGTTCACTGTGCTGCTGTTTGTAGCATCTATCGGCTGCGTTGTTGTCACCTATGGTAAGATCACAGCAGTCTGTCTGACCACTAAGAACAAATCTTTGAACAGTAAAGCATTCAAGACCTGCAGCACACATCTGGTTGTTTATCTTATTATGTCACTTAATGGTGTTACGTTTATTGTTCTCCATCGGTTCCCTCAGTATTCAGACTACAGAAAACTTTGTGCTATCCTGTTTGCCATCGTGCCTGGCAGCCTCAACCCAATTATTTATGGTTTACAGTCCAAGGAGATACGAACCTTCTTATCTAAACTTCTTTATTCTAGACAATTTTGCCACAGTGTAAAACAGAATCCTTGATTAAACCTTAAAACACAATAAAAAGCATTTGTGTTTTAAATCCAATACTGCAGAAAATCTACAATCAATCTACAGAAGTCCTTGTAAATCAAGCATTAAATAAAGGCTATCATGTAAGAATAACTATTATTAACAAAATCATTCAATCCAAATGCTCAAGATGCTTCACTGAATGTTCTCTTTATATTTATGTGAGCAACATGGCTGAGAAAATTATGCAATGAGCCAAAAAATATCAATTTTGACAAATTAATCATTCATGTGCATTCTGTGTATCTGATCTGAAATGTGGCAAAATAAATTCCAAGCTTTAATTAAATCAAGAGCAATTATAAATTACACTTTTGTTCCCTTAGATGAAATATGTATTTGCTCTGATTTTGTGTATGTGCAGCTAATGGGGCTGCACAATGATGCAGTTCAAGCACAGTTGCATCACAGCAAGAAGGCCTGGGTTCCAATCCCGGCCTAGGGTCTTTCTGCAATGAGTGTGCATGTTCTCCCTGTGCATAACTGGGTTCCCTCCGGGTACTCCGGTCCCCTCCCATGGTTCAGAAACATGACTGCGGGTTAATTTGTCTCTCTCAAATATGGTTAGGTATAGGCATGTGTGTGCATGGTTGTTTGTCCTGTGTGTCTCTGTGTTGCCCTGTGATGGACCAGCTACCTATACAGAGTGAGGCCTGATTTATTTTGCGGCTGTTAAAACAGGTCCACAGCATTGCAAAAATCATGTAGTAGCTGATGTATGATCCATGTGCAGGTAAGACTGCACATGGTTAAACCCTCAGCAATATGCGAGCAGTCTATTGAGAGCTTTCACTTGGTAAAGGCAGCGGATTGGTAAACAGGGGACCCTTGTTCGATTCCCTCTTGGGGGAAATGAGCAATGAACGGCATTCAGTGTGGGTCCTTGGGCAAGTCCTTTCATGCTACTGCCTACCTCATGCCATGATTAGTGATAAAACACATTGGATGCAGGCTCAGAGGCTGTCGGCCAAGCAAGGTTTGCATCAGGGGCTGGGGGAACCAAAGCACCTTGATAAAAAAAAAATGGGCTACTGGAACAAGGCGGAGATGGGCGAGATGAAAGAACGCGGCTCTGTTGGAGTGTTACTACTCAAGTAACCCTAGTCAGAGGTTATACGAAAATAATGTGGCTGAATTGTTACTTCAAAACCCACAGTCACAATTGATCACAAAACAAATATTAGCTTAGTGTTCCAAAATCCACAAACTGCAACTGCTATCACATCTTGAGATCGACAAGATACAACAAAAATGCTGTGGCAAGGAGGAGCCAGGGCAACAAGTCAGAGGAGAGATTATACCCCTTCCCGACCAGAAATTGGGAAAGGATCACCAATGAGTGAAAAAAACTTCACTGAGCGAGGCAGCAGCTGTCCTAAAAGAAAAGATAATTATGAGAATGAGCGAAAGGCAACTCCGACGCTGATTACAACAGCTGAGTTAAGTACCTTCGGAAAGTCTCCTGGAAACTTTGAATGCTGCAGTGAGAGTGATCCCTACCACATCAAGCACTGAAACCAATGAGCTGATCTACACTTCAGCAGCAGTGATCCTGGAGATGCTTGGCTATAAGAGCAACCATGAGAAACAATACCCACCATGGAAAACACGGTTGGAAGCTAAAATCAAGGTAGCTCGGTGAGAAGTGAGTCAATTGACCGAAGCCAAGACAGTTACAATGAAATGGCCAACACCGAAGAGTTACACCCAGATGTCTATACCTGAAGCCCTCGGAACTGCCAAACAATGACTCCAAGCCTTGGCCAGGCACCTACAGAGGTAGACGAAAGACAATGAAGCCAGATGAATGAACAGGCTGTTCATAATTGAACCTGTGAAAGTCTATGCTCAATGGCAGGGTATTAGCAGCAGGAAGCTGCAAATCAAAATGCTGAAGCCCCTTGATCTCTGGGTTGACGTGTAAAAGTTTCAACTCTGTGGGACCACTTTGGGACAAAAAGTTGGAATTGTGACCAAACAACGACGTATTTCAACACCGGGCCACTCTGGCTGCCTGCTGTGCAAAAACGGTGGCCGCACGACCTTCCGTTGGCCAGAAACTGCACAAAGGTGACCAGAAGGCGAAAAGTGATTGACCATGTCCCCAGGGGTCCCGGGGTCCCTTTCTCATAGAGCCTACAGTGGAGGTCGGGTTCAGGGGTCAAAGGTCATCAAATCCAGGTGAACTGGAAGCCATTAGCAGGTCTCGGTGCAAGTGGTCTGTGTCGAAAGTTTCACCTTTCTACGTCGAGCGCTAACAACTTTGACCTTTGTCCCAGTCGCGAAGCTGCAAAGTTGAAGTGGGGGATGGACTGCACGATTCCATGTTTTGGCCCCACAGGCATTGGAAATTTCTGTAATAGTCAACTTCCATGGGACCCTCTGACCAGGGGACAAAAAGAAGGGGGCCATGTACATTTGGCATCGGGTTCCGACAATGGGAGCCTATGACGAGGGGAACAAGAGTAGGGCATCGCGGTCCCCTCCTCATGGGGTCCCATGGTGGGAACATGATGCCAAATGTACATGGGATTTAGGGCCCAAAAACCATGCATTTTTATTGATTCATAACTTTGAAACTAAAGGTCAAAGGTCAACCAAATTACACAGGCTGGAGGCCTCGATATAGGGTTATATAACAACAAAGGTCAAAGTTCAAAGGTAAAGGTCCTTGGATCTCCGGTGCTGAAGCCGACTGGACTGATGCCGATGCAGGAATTGGTGCTGGAGGTGAGGGCCGATTGAGCCGATCCTTGTGACTTGGAACTTGGCGGGGCTGGACCTTGTGGAGCTGATGAAGCCAGGTGAAGTGGAGCTGAGGCTGGCTGGATAGAAGCCGGCTGGATTGAAGCTGGAGCTGGTGCTGGAGCGAGAGCCGACCAAATTGGACCTTGTGGACTGGAACTTGGTGGAGCTGAACCTTGTGGCTTGAAGCATTGCTGATCTGTTGCTGGAGCTGAGGCCAGCTGGTTTGTTGCTAGAGCTGTGTTGGTTGCCGATGGAAGAAGGACCCAAGAAGAGGCGTGGAGGATCCTGGGGGAGGCGCTGAAGAGCCCCGGTGAGGTGGCATTGAGGACCCTCAGAAAGGTGCTGACACAAGAGGAGCATCCGTTTGTTCATCCTCGGTGGAAACTTGGACCAGAGGCGTGTTTGTCTGAACAGTTAGGAAGAGAAACCAGTTGCCAAGTGACAGTTGCAAGTAAACATTTCTAAACAGTACATCACACCTTATCTTGGCTACATGACCCTCCCTTCTCATGCTGAAACCTAGAAATACAATCCTCCTTGACTCTTCTACATAAAAACTGGTAATCTACCTTCATCCCAGCACGTATCAACCTGGTAGTTATGGCTTTAATATTTTAAATGGACGTTTATTCTGACTTCATCTGTTATTATTATATATTTTACTTTCTTAGTTTGTCTTGTGAATAAATTAAACTTAGTGTAATGTCAGCCATGTGCCAGTTTTGTTAAGCTTTGCTTTGTTTGCAGCTCGATGGAAAACTACACCTACAACAGTCCCACGCTGCAGCTGGAGGGCCTGAAGGTGGCAGACGATTCAACACACCTCGTCTTTTTCCTCTTTCTGTTTTCCTACATCATATTTATGATCATGAATTTGGGTATTTTAATCATCATTTTCATTGAAAAGAACCTTCATCAGCCCATGTATGTACTGTTTGGTAACCTAACGATCAGTGACATCATAGGAAGTACTCATATTTTACCCCGTTTGCTTTCAGACATCTTACTCCCTCCTTCTGAGCGTCTCATCAGTTATTATGAGTGCGTGGTTCAGGCTTTTATCACTCACATGTTTGGGGCCACTTCTCACACTGTGCTGATGGTGATGGCCTTTGACAGATATGTGGCTATTTGTCATCCTCTGTTCTACAGCACAATAATGACCAACAAGATGATGGTAAAGCTGATAGGGTTTTCATGGGGGGTACCATTTGTTCTGGTCGGGATTCTGCTGGGTCTGACTGTACGGCTAAACCGATGCAGGAGGCTCATCACCAACCCTTTCTGTGATAACGCCTCACTTTTTAAGCTCTCCTGTGAGACTGTAGTCATTAACAACATCTATGGTCTGACGTTCACTGTGCTGCTGTTTGTAGCATCTATCGGCTGCGTTGTTGTCACCTATGGTAAGATCACAGCAGTCTGTCTGACCACTAAGAACAAATCTTTGAACAGTAAAGCATTCAAGACCTGCAGCACACATCTGGTTGTTTATCTTATTATGTCACTAAGTGGTGTTACTATTATTGTTCTCCATCGGTTCCCTCAGTATTCAGACTACAGAAAACTTTGTGCTATCCTGTTTGTCATCGTGCCTGGCAGCCTCAACCCAATTATTTATGGTTTACAGTCCAAGGAGATACGAACCTTATTATGTAAACTTCTTTATGCTAGACGATGTTTACCACCGTGTAAAACTGAATCCACAATTAAACCTTTACAGACATTTAAAAAAAAAACATCATCAAAACCCAATAATCACCCTTTTATGTATTGAATCCCCTTTTGCAGAAAATCTACAAATAATCAGTCTACAAAAGTCCTCGTAAATCACACATTAAATAAAGGCTATCATGTACAAATCACTATTGACAGAAAAAATATCAAATCCAAATGCTCATGATGATTAACTGAATGTTCTCTTTATATTTCTGTGACCATGGCTGAAAAAAATATACAATGAGGCAAAAACAAATGATCAGTTTTTGACAATTTAATCATTTATGTGCATTCTGTGTATCTGAAGATTTTATTAAATCAAGCTCAGCATTTATTTAGAATATGTGATTCTTTAGATAAAAATATGTATTTCCCGTGATTTTGTGTTTTATGTGCAGCTAATATTGGTGAGAATGGATTTTTTCCCCTAAGGAATGGAAATTGCCTTTTTCTTTTTTTCTTTTACAGATAGATGCATTGATAATACTGTGTTTCATGCAAACCGAATATCATAAATTCTAAAATAGAACATAGTGGAAGTTTAAAAAATATTTAGCTAATGCTGAATGCTGTCTAATGGATCCATATATTCTGAAGAAGATAGGCAGTATGATGGCAGTGGAATTTAACATAACATGTTGAGCAAACTTAAACAATGTTAAACCCACAGAGGACCCGCTGCTCTTTTAGTAATTACACTTCAAACTAGGTACAGATCTACTGATACAAACTGGATATGTTGGTCCAGGAAGTAAAAACAAATCGATTTCCTAAAATCAATGACAATTATTTTACTATTTTACTGCCGTATGTCAATATTCTAGACCAGTGGTGTCCAAACTCAGGTCTCAGGTCTACATCTGGAGAACTTTTAGACATGTTAAAGAGGTCATTAGCCATTTAAATCAACTGATTTGGAACAAGAATCCACTAAAACCCGCAGAATGCTGGTCATTGAAGACCGGAATTTTGGCCCTCTTTCACTAGGGTCGGTCAGCTCGGACCAGAACGGTCTGGTTGTGTTTCCATTACCATCTAACGAACGTGGCTGTAGGCCAGAACTTGGGTGGGATCAGCGTAGCAACAATATTTTGAACTAAGTGGAAACCATGCTTCGCCACTCTGTGACACCACCTCAAATTAACAAATGCAGACCAATAAGTGACATCACTTTACCTGACCAATAACTAAACAGATCGGTACACAGATAGGTGTTTTGAAGGTAGCAGGGAAAAGGCAGAGGACTCACTGCTGTTAATATTGGAGACACTGGCTATCCACTGGGTTGTCAACTCCCTTAGCTGTCTATTAGCCTGGATTGGTTGGCGATTAGCTTGCATAAGATGGTCATCCACCGGATTGTCAACCAAAACAAAACCAAAATATTATCTTTTAAATTATACCTCCCATACTCTTAATTAATATTAAATGTATTAATCCTTAATACATTTCCTGTAGTTCAGATTGTAGTATTTTCTTTTTCTTACATGTAGCAATATTATTAAATATATTATTAATCATATAAATCAATGCAGAGGACCATTATTTCTGAAACTGGGACAGGGAATTGTCTTTTATTTATTTATTTTTTATTTGAGGGAGCAAGAGGAATCGACTGAACATGAATATCTGATTGAGATAAATATGGGCAGGAGAGGGAAATACTCCAATCTGCACAGCAGAACATGTATTAGGAATTATGACAAGTGTATGGGAGGTATAATTTAAAAGATAATATTTTGGTGTTTATGATCCACATTTTCTTAAGAATAAAGGAAATAAAACTATTCCAGTCTACCAACGGTCCAGAAGGTGGCAGTAGTGCACCTCAAGTTGTTGGTTGCCGCTGTAACGTGAGAAGAAGAAATGTTGTGTGTGGCTAGCTTAAGCAAGCTAATAGCCAGCCAATCCAGGTTAATAGACAGCTGAGGGAGTTGACAACCCAGTGGATAGCCAGTGTCTCCAATTTAAACAGAACTGAGTACTCTGCCTTTTCCCTGCTACCTCCGGCGTCTCACTTACTGGTGGCGGCCTATCAATGGTCAGATCAATTGCCAGCTTCGAAATGTATATTAGCTCCTGCGGCTGGGAAGTAGTCTTAATTTTGGCCGCCATACAGCGCCATAGAGGTAGTCCGAAAAAAATGGGTCGCTCGGCTCGACCCAGACAAAGGTGGTGGAAACACACTAATTAGTTGCGGAACCGACCTGATCCAGTCTAAACCAACCCCATTGGAAAAGGGATGTAAGACACCCCTGATCTAGAGTTTGGATGGTAAGTGTTCTTCTAAACACTCAACTCAATAAACCAGAAAATATATGAATATCTTGTAAATAGACAAAACAAAACAAACCGAGCTGGGTCACCTCTGGGAACTGGCGATTAAGAAACAGGCAATGAAAGAACGAAAGAATGAAAGAACCCGACTATGAGGAATTTGTATCACGGAGCCCAGCATCTGAGGATTTTGTGTCTTGGTGGCCGGCAATGCAGAACCTTGTGTTTTGGTGGTAGATGTTTGTGGTGCGGCTGAGTGAGTGTCAAAAGAGAGGACGGGGAGGCTGTAAGGCAGGAGCCCGTGTCATTAAGGACGGCAGCAATAAACTTTGTTTCTCAGAGGACATCAGCAATGAATCTTGTGTTGAGGTGGTGGTTGGTGAAGCTGAGCCTTTTTATGCAGAGACCGTTGTTGCTGTGTGACATGGCCTAGACCAGTGAAACTGACTTTTGTGGCTTAGAAGGCAGAGCAGCTGGACCTTGTGTTGTGGAAGTGGAGGCCAGCAGGCCTGCTTTTTTGGTGGCCATAAGGCCTGAATCTTGCGATATGGTAAAGGCCAGCAGAGCTGGATCTGGTACTAAGGCAAAGGCTATTGACGTGAAGCATTGAGTGCATTGGACAGCCAGAATTAACTGGAGAACATGGTGTTGAAGAACCGCGGAGAAACACTGAAGACCCACAGCGTGGCGTAGAAGACCCTCAAAGTGGTGAAGAGGACCCATAATGTAGTGTAGGAACAGAAAGTTTGCTCCCTTGAGACTTCTCAGTGACTATAGCAGCTTGAGGCGTGTCCACTTGGACACCCTCGGTGGAGACAAACTGTGTGAGGCGTTTCACCATGGAGACTCTCGGCTACTGGAACCCGGGTTGTGTCTCCCTGGACACCCTTGATGGAGCCTGGAACCTGGAGAGACTCAGAGGACCAGGAACCATAGCTGTTCCATCCAAAGGGGGATGGATGCCGTCTCTACAGATCAGACCAGGTTTTCCCCAAAATATAGCCTACGTTGTTTGCTGGACACCACTCAGACAACCATTGACAGAATGGCAGCATGCGACTAAAAGTCGGAGGTTATAAAGGCAGTTGGTTAGGTAAGGACCCAGGAAGCAGTTTCTACAGGAATATCAGCCAATGGGAGGGTAATCCACACACAGATACTGGTCTATGAGGTGTAACACTGGAGCCCAGAACTCAGACAGCGATAGAAAATTCAAGTATCTGTCAAAGGAGACAAGGGGGGTCAGAACCAGGGTTGCAAGAAGCTAAGGAGGAGAGCAGGTATAGTCTCTCTCAGGGATCGACTCACAGCTTGTAGGTCCTCGTATTTGGACTTCTTAATTTTTGGTACTTCTGCATATTTTCTTCTGACTAAACCAGTGTTTTCTTTACATCTATGAGGCAGAGGGAGAAGCTCTGATTCACAGTAGTCAAGTTTGAACTCAAGAGACCCATCTTTGTATCTAAACTGTCGGATGTCGGTGACGACTGGATCACTGACCTTGTGTCCAGGGCGAATGGTGGAAAAGTATGTTAGATCATTCTATGTCTTGAAGAAGTCATGCTTCAGGTACTCAACAGTGTAGGGCTGCTTTGGACGGGCTCCCTCTATGTATATTTTGTGGTTGCTGGGGACATCGATTTTTTTGTCTCTGAGTGATCTTTCACAGGCAGCGTGCACGCTATCACATTCCATTAGTGTGTGAGCTTTTTCCAGGATTTTTTGAAAAACTGTTTTCTTGGTCTTGCAGCAGAAGTCATACAGTGAATTAGCAAGAACCTTGTTCCTGTTCTGGTATGTACACCCATCTAAGTACACAATTATGGTGGATGCAGCTTTGCATCTTTCATTGTTGTTGAGGTAATCCAGAAGACAGCTAGCAAATGTGTCGGCATCTAACCCCCCTTCCCCTTCATGCCAAAAGTAACATTTGACATCACATGAATGAAGGTCATAGATTGTGTCATTGTGACAGGCTAGCTTAGTTCTGTAATACACTGCACTGGCCTTGACTACTGGTGCTAACAGGACTGACTCAAGGTTCCCTGTTAATACTACAGTCGATTAATCTTCTGCGTAACTTTCCTTGTCCAATGTCTTCTGGTCGCGTGCCATATCTTTTCCCTTCACATGCCTCTCGTATGCTTCCTAGTCTAAATTGCCCTCTTCATATTGAACACACAAGTCACACTGGTCTTTCTTGGGCTTAAATAAGCTCAAGTTCATTTGTTTGAAGACTGTTTTGAGAGTAGTTTCATGGACTGCTTCACGAGCATGCTCTCCACAGTAATTTTGGTATTCTCTGTACAGTGCTGAAAATGTATTGAACACTGGCTCCAAGTAAAGTTTTTGAGTATCTCTCCAACAGTAGTGACTTTCAACCTTTGGCAGGTCGTTTAAAAATTCCTGTGTGGAACCATCTTGCTGACAGTGGCTCTTGATGGCATCTTCTGATGGAACGCCACCCGGTGCATTCCAGTTGGTGATTTGACCCATTCATGGACACTCCATGCTCCTTTGTTGAGTGTGGAAAGAAATATTGTCTTGCAAACAGGTATTTTCTTGTTATCCACCTGCAGTTTGTACTTATATGTTCGGTTCTTTCGAGATGGACCTCCAGTTGTTTGTCGTCTTGGGAGGCATGCTTCTACTTGTGATGACACGTAAACCATCCTTTGTCCCCATGTCATGATCCAAAAATCTGTGAAGATTTTTGCCTTTGTTCTTCAGAAATATTTGCACATAGTTGTCCTCCTTTGTTTCTGACTTGACCCTCGTTGCAGCCATGATTACATCGGTCTCCTATGGAACGTGGACTTCGAGTAATCTCAATGTTTCCCCCCCGGCTTTCTTTTTTCCTTTGTACTCTTTACCTAGCCGCCTGTTTTCCATATTTTGTTTTCTGTAGTTGATGCCTTTCTTTCTCTTTGGTCTGTTGTTTGGTTCCTCCTCTGCCTTTTCTTCCTCTTGCTCATTTTCTCCACTGTTATTAGAGCCTTCATTCTCTTCCTGCTTGTCTTTTGTAGGGTTGTAGGTTTCATCAAGGATATTATCATCTAGAAGGGACTCAACGTCAGACATTGAAAATGTTTCAAAGTCAGTCTCCACCATGGATGTAAATGTGACAGGTTCTTCACTAAAAAGGTTCAGTGTAAATACTGTCTGCTCTGTATTTTGGGCTGAATTTAGGATTGGTGGTGGTGTAGGGATACAGTCACCTGCACCATGGTCCCCTGCAGACTGTGACTGGCTGGGCCAACAAACATGACATTTTTAAAATAATGCTAATTATTGACACTAAATTACAATGCTTTTAGAATCAAGACATTCTTTTGTGGTGTTATTAACTTTTTTTTTCTTTCTACTCATTCTACTCTATCACAGCAGTGCACTAATACCATAGCATGATTCTGATTATTATTTATAATTACCTTTACACAAACAGTAACAAAAACTGCACTAGTAGGGTGCAATATGCATTAGTATTGTCACAACAATTGATCATTACAATTTGGCAGACATTTAAAAAAAAATACCACAGATGTCCGAAATGTTAGCTTGATCTGCTGCTGATGTAGATAGAAGGTTTTGTGTTCAACATTTTAAAGTCAATTCTGATAGGAGGGTTTTTTCCGGTGACTTTAATGTCACAATAAAGGGCGGGATTATCTTGCAGATAGACTGACCATGTGGAGTCATCCTTGTTCTCACAATTTAATGTGAAAACTCAATATCTGCAAATTTGCAGATAGGAGGTTTTGCATTCTGGCCATCGATATGGAAACCATTGCAGAAATATTTTAAGGTTTTGGCAATTAATTGATAAATTGCAAATTAGTAAATGCATCAAGTGAATGTGGCATAATAGGAGATCATTAGAAGTCCGTCGGAGGACTTTTGCCTTGTTCCCTTTCTACATTAAGAAGAATTTTGATAACCTTGTGAGGAAGACGTAATATTGCCGGGGCAAGAGGCAGAAGCTGCTTACAGGGAGGCAGAGATGATGAGATACAGGGCTTCTGTGGAAGATTGACCGAAATAAAATATGAGAAAATTCTGATTCAGAGTGAAGGAAGGTGTTTTGTATGACAAGGAGGTGGTTTTAGATGTTTTAGATCAGTGAAGATAATAAAACCCAAAAAGTTTTGCTGTTCTTCAACACAACAGTCTCTGTTCTACATTCTAGTTTTTTTCCACTTTTCCTGGTTCTTCTGTTTGAATTTTGTTCAGAGTTCATTGGTAAACTCTAAAGCTTACTGTGTAAAGGTCTCTTGGGTTTTTCATGATCGTCCTCCTCTACAAACCCTTATATAACTGCTTTGAATGGTTCGATGTTTCCATGGTGCCTCTAAGTTTGGGAGGGTTTTGAAATGCGTAGAAATCTTTTAAAGGGACTCAAGTTTCCACAAAGTGTCAGAGCGATGTCAGGGTTCTCATCAGAGAGGAGGCTGACTTCATGCTCTCTCCAATACACATAGAGCCGTGGTTATTAGATGTTATCATCCAATCTCTGTTAGGAAAGCTGTTGATCACACGTTGTATTTTTTATCATTTGTATGATTTGGAGGTAATGATTCATTTTATATAAGCATAGTTGTATGTTTTGGATTTCCCTCTCTGATATAATAGATCTAGCTTTAAAGCATCTGAAGGTTGATCTGTTCTACTTCTCTACAGAGCCGTTCTGCTTTGGATGGAGAACCAAACCATGGTTACTCCTCTAAACCAGCCGATTGTGTTTGAGCTCCAGGGCTTCGATGTAGAACCAGGGACCGGACCTTTCCTGTTTCTATTGGCTTTGCTGGCCTACATAGTGGTGTTACTGGGGAACGGTGTGGTGATCTGTGCTATTATGATAGACAAGAGCCTGTACAGACCCATGTTTGTGATGCTTTGTCACCTAATGGTCTGTGACCTGCTGGGGGCAACCATGGTGCTTCCTCGTCTCATGATGGATTTGCTGATGGGGCTGAAGAAGATCGCCTACATCCCAGCCATCATTCAAGCTTTCTGTGCTCACACATATGGAGCAGCAATGCTGACTATTCTAAGTGTCATGGCCTATGATAGGTAATGAAACAATTGATGTAACTATCTGTCTTCTTCCAGAAGGGTCTGTGAACTCTTTTATTTCTTTGATATTTTGTTCTTTAATGGACATCCAACTGTGGAAAAATAGAAAAGCTCAGTGATCAGCGATGGTTTAGGTGTTTAATGCTCACATTCAGACTACATATCTGTATGTAAGCAAAGTCAAAACATTGTCTAATTGGAATAAAAACCAGGTATAAATCTAGTAAATTTAACATTAGGGAAGTCCTGATCCGATCACCTGATTGGAAATCGGGCCTGATCACATTTTAGACTCAATTGGAAACCAACGTTACCTCCCGATCAGGATTGGATATATGTTCATATAGTCTCAGTATTAAGCTTATTTAAGTTCAGGTGTTATTTGTTTTTATATGAGACTTTTTTACATTTACTGTGGTATTAAAGTTGAAAAGTGAAGAGTTTGTCATTTATTACTTGATTTTTAAAGCAACCTAACAGAGATGCTCTGTTTAACAGAGCTGTTAAATGTTAAAAAAAAGGATCTGCTTCTTCGCTCTTCCTTTTTCTTTTTTTTTTGTATTATAGAAGTATTGGATCGGGACTCAGTATCGGTATATGCTCTAAACCAAATGACTCGGACTCAAGGGCAAAAATCCTGATCAGGATGTTCGTAATTAATATCTCTTTTTGGTTGTTGGCATGGTGGAAGATAATTCAGGTTTAATTTTATTATAATTTCTTTATCTGAGTTTGGGGGCATACCTCAGAACAAAGTTTACAGAATATCCAACCTAAACTTTTAGTTTTCCTAAATTAGGAAATATTACATATTGTGAGGGAATTTGTTCCATTAAACCCTAGTAATGATCAGGAAAGTGAGACGGTTTTATAGACAGCTTAAAGGTTTCTTCCTCTGACAGTGCTGTGTTTCTCTGCAGGTACGTGGCGGTGTGTGAACCTCTCAGGTATCACTCCATCATGACTTCAACTCGGCTGCACGGCTGCTGCGCTCTGGCCTGGATCGTGGCGCTGCTGCTCATCGCCGTGCTCTTCTCCTTCCACATGAACGTCCCGCTGTGTGGTCGACTGATCCAACATGTCTACTGCAGCAACCGGGCCATTCTGAACCTGGCCTGCATTCCCACTCCCGTCAGCAACATCTATGGTCTGTACATCCCTGTTTTACACAGGGAATGAAACACAAACATTATACATGGAAAGCAACTGATACAGTTTGGGAAATTTTTTCCTTCTTTGTTGAAAACTGTCTAATAGCAGCAGGGACATAAACTTTGTTTTTCTGATAATGAGTGCGATGCTACTTTGAATCAAATGGAGAGTCATGTTTTTGATAGCAATTTGATTTCATTTATTTATTTTGAGACATGCATAATTCATAATTTGGAACAAATTTAGTATCACAGTTTTCCACTTATTATCATTCTTCAATAGATAATACAAAATAAAAACAGAACAATAAAAAAAACAATATTCAAAAGGATACATGTCTAAAAGGAAATCGGGGAAGTATACATTTATCAAACCCTACCCCTTACTGCAAATCATGGTAACCCACTAAACAAAACTTGGTCTAAGTTATATAAACAGTAATTTATCTTACCCAATGGTTAATTTATGTACTTTTTTTTATAAACTTTTCTTGTTACGGAAACACAAAGCTGATAACTGCTTTCTTTCTTGTCGATCTTTTCAGGTCTGGCGATGACATGGACATTAAGCACAGTGACCTTCATTTTCATCGCTTTCTCCTACATCAGAATCCTGAGTGCTTCTTTGAAACAAGGCAGAGCAAACAGCAGCCTCCGTACCAAGGCTTTTCAGACATGTACACCACACATTGTTGTATACGTGCTCTTTCAAATTGCTTCATTGATTGTTATTGTAAGCTACAGGTTCCCTTCTCTCTCCCAAAATATAAAAAAGTTTGTCAGCATCCTTATCTTCATCATCCCCCCTATATTTAACCCCATCATCTACGGCCTGGTCAGTAGAGACCTGAGGGTCAGCTTCATCAAATGTTTCTCTACTCGAGTGGGAAACAAAGCATAGCGCTAACAGTGGCAGTGGTCCAAGGTAAAGACGCAAAGCCCTCTGTTGCTCATGCAGCTCCTGCGCTGGAACTGATGCTTGTTGTAGATCATGTAAAAAGTTTATAAAGCTCGTTTCCTCTTGACTTTAGGGAAAAGACTCAGAATGCTTTTAATACTATCAACAAACACATTAAAAAGAACATAAGAAAGTGCTATTAATTTAAACCCAAAAACCCGATGACCTACTGTGCTTTTCAATAATCCAGAACCATGATTCAAACATTGACAGGCAGCTTTAACCTGGTGTTCCTTTCAGACTGAAAATCAGCTGCTGCTCTGATTTAGAACTTCTTTCTCACTTTTGTCCTAATTAAATAATGCATTGGTTTACACTAGTTTACTATCATCAAATTATTATGTGATATCATTTTGAATTTGAACTGAAGCCTAAGATGTTTTGAAAGTTCCATTAAAAGTGGTCCTGAAAGTATTGTTGGTCTTTTTCTGATTTTTGGAAAAAAGCAAATCAATCCTTGAGCCACAGTGATTGTGTCAGCCTTCGGTGTCTGATCAGGTTTTATTTTTCCTCCTTGGAGACAGACACGACGGACAGAGAGATCCTGAGGTTTTCAACATCTCTTCCTCCCTGTGAGAGTTTTCAGGGCTGTGGTTAACAGCTTTTTCCTCCTGCCTGTGTCCAGGACAAGCAGCCGCTGCAGCTACCAGATATAATTTATGGTCGGGCCATGCATCTGCCCACGACTAAATGACTGGTGGGAGGTTGGGACGATAAGGTTGTGCAAATCTTTTTAGAAGAAAAAGAACATTATCAACCACAGAGCAAGTAAACAACAGAAGAACAAATGAAGTATAAGGAATTTGACAGATTAAAACAGTACTTTACAAATGTACATACATGAATTGTTATGAGAGCCTTTTGGTTGATAGTCTGATATTGATTTTATGTGTACTTAAACATTTATCATCTTTTGGGATAGTCTAAATTTAAAAAAATGAATAAAATAATTTCTAGGCTAAACATTTTTAATGACCTGATCTTTCCAAAGCCCATGTGTGAAAGAACAGCACCAAAAAGGATGGGTTACATTTTCTTAATGATCTGTAGGAGCTGTTATCAACATATGTGTCTCTTTTAATTGGGGGCTGTGTAACTGAGAACCAGTGCAAGAAATGCACTGCACGGCCGTCCATGCAGTGCACGACTGGCACCCTTCACCTCAAAGCTGGACTCTTAATCTCTAAAAATAATGCACATAAAATATACAAGAGACATCAGTGGAGCCAAGTATTGAAGCAATCATAAAAATCCACTATTTTTGAGGATTTTCTGTGTCATCATACCTTCACATGGCAACCCATTAAAGTTTCAGTTTGTAGATAAATCCATGATCTGTTCAGAAGTGAAGAGCAACCCAAAGATTAGGTCAAATTTCATTTTTTTGGGTGGAGCAGTTGTTAAGTAAGAGCATGATAATTTACCAGAGCGCAGAGATGTCGAATAGATCCAAAAAGATTCAAGAAGATTGTCCTATAATTTAAAACAGAGAATGTTGTGATTTTCTGAGCCTAGCCTTGTAGCAAAACACCTCTCTCTCTCTCATTTGTTCTTGGAATGTGAATGAGACAGAGAGCGGTACATTTCTATGATCGGAGACGAAACAACTCTCACTGACGCCTTGAGAATTTTTCAGCTAGCATTTACGGTTTTCAAACAATGGCAAGCTGTCTGACACTTTTTTAGAGTCAGAATCTGGTCAATTGACACACGTTCCATACAGTCTAGGAGCCTTTTTACAAGGAGACAGAACACCTGTGGCTCTGTGGAGGAGGGCTTAGTAAAGGTCATTTAAGGTCATCATAAAGTGCTTTGGATATGCATTTAAAGGCCCAGTGTGTAACAAATTCGGCTTTTCATTTATAAAAATCAAGTACTGCTTTCATAAATATTATTTTACCGATGTCTAATCACAATTGTGTTATTATGAAAGCGTTCTCGTGTCTTAGAATACATTGTTTATAGATACAGAGGGTGCACTGCTCCCCCATCTGAGGCTTCCATGTTCCATCGCCATCTTTGAATACGTTAGTCTAAAGGGGTTAAACTTGTTTGCTTCACGAGATTTAGCCAGTGACATTGGGGGGAGGGGGGGGGGGAGATGAAGAGAAGAAACGAGCATAGAGGACCGTGGATCATAGTTTTCAATTTCAGTGGAGGACCATCCCAACTCTTTGCCACCTGAGAGGGAGGAAACCCTACCACAAAAAAAAAGAAAAATGAATAACCAGCAGAAAACAAGAATCTACATCAGTGGAGCGTTTACCAGATGGAGAATATTCATGAGGGACACAAACTTGAAGACGAATGTGGAGGTTGCAGGCTTTCTGCTAGACAGGTAAGTTAATTACATGAAACAATGAAGTTTATGTTATTTTTTATTTTTATTTCTTATGTGTCCTGTCTAGCAGTTTGCTACTCAGAATTGGTGTCTGAGTACTAAGTAGAAGCCCAACAGATTGACTTTCTCAAGCAGAGAATTACAGCTTTGCTATAGTACACCACTTGATATATATGTATGAGAAATTTTATTAGTGATTACTGTGGGTTTTATTTCTTGAAGTTATGGACACAAAATTGAGATAAGAAGGAAGAAAGAAAGAAGATAAAGAAGAGAAACAGAACCGGTAGAAGTGTGAACTGACGATACAAGAACACAAGAAAACATCCCAGTCCTCCACCTCTGTTGGACGGCAGAGAAGTGGGAAAATAAAACAAACAAAAACCAATAGAACAGAACAACATTAACAAAATGGATCTAGTAATATGAACTAAGAACTACACATTCACTACACACAAAAATAGATTCATGAACACAACACTAATGTTTCTGGTAAACTCCTGGTAACAACTATCTATTGATGATAATCTCAGCTCAAGATATGTCCATACTCACCAATGTCCCAACATCAATGTGTGTGTGCGATTTAATTTGTTGATATTCTAAGAATTTATTCGTGTTAATGTCGTGTTGTGTAACAAGTGTATTGAATGGGATAAAGTCTGTTCTGTCAAATAAATGTTCCAGGTATTCAATTCCTTGACAACTCCAGTTAGGAAATTTCCATGTAGCCAGATCATCTCCCACTTTTTTGAAAAGTTGGACATAGTTTAGCTTTGATAAGTCTGCCAGTCTTGGTGAGATATGTATTCCTAAATATGTAGTATTTCCTGAGTTGCACAGCAACGGGACCCTGGAATGAAGTTTATGTTAGCGTTATGTTTGACACAGGAAGGGTTAGTCCAGCAAATACTTTATCTTCCGTTTAACTTGGAAATTTTCATTCCATGGCTTCCGTAGTAGTAATGACGTGTTAAAACTGCGAGAAGCCAGAGAACACTGCTCAGTTGCATGCATTTACTGAGCGCACCACTAGTTGGAGGTCATTCTTACACATGGGGGCTTTAAGGCCTGATACAACAGTAGATGAATATAGGGAGAATAGTATTATAACTGGTGAGACTGAATGCACCCTAAGTGATATCCATGAAGAACTTTCAAAATAAGACAAACAAGCTCTCAAAAAAAGCCTTTGGATTTCCCATAGAAAATCAAAACAGTTTATTGTCCTCGGAACTAGTTTTTCTGAGATAAATTAGTCGAAAATGAAGCAATTAACTATTTTTTTTCAAGCTGGGAGCTTCTACGTTTAAGAGAACCCTGATATTCCAAATTTTAAGATGGTTGTGTCCAGTACTAGCAGAAAGTAGTTGTTCTCTTTATTATTTTCTCATTTATATGTTCTGTTTTCTTTCTGTTTGCTATGTAAGAAAAAATGAGTAGTTGTTGTTGTTGTTATTGATAATTAGATTGTTGCAAATATGAAAACTTGTGAACGTTGCCACAATATTAAAAAAATCTTTCACATAATTGATTTGAAGAAACAACAAACTCACAGATGTATAATCCTGTCATGTGTGTTTCCTGCATTCCTCCTGGGGGGACTGTAGGTGCAGAGAATACTTGGTTATAAGTTCTTTGTACTCAGATAGAGCAACAACACACACAACTTTGCTGGTGGGGTCAATTTTTTCTGAGTTCTGAGGTCAACCGTAACGCACATTGAGGGACCTGCCAGAGGTGGGAGTTGTAGCTCCTTCTGACAGGAGAATATTCCAGAAGTTCCAAGCAGACCCTCATAACACGTTTAGTTCTCTCCTCCTCTCCCACCATCAGAGCCAACTCAACACCAGGTTGTAGTCAGTGAACAGCTTTGCTACTCTCCTCACCAAAATGTCCAATAAATGCAGCCACAGATCAGATGAACCACCAATAGGAGGGGGCAGGGAGGTCGGGTGCCGTGTGAGATGGACAGGAGTCAAAGAAAGGGATCTTTGTGGTTCGATCATCAGCTGCAAAAGCTGGCTCTTGGACCTGGAATGTTACCAATCTGGTGGAGGAGGAGCCAGAGCTGGTGCATGTGGTTGAGAGGCTGGACATCATCGGACGCAAGGCAAGGCATTTTTATTTACATAGCACACTTTCAACACAAGACAATACAAGGTGCTTTACATGTGCAGTCGCAAAAACATTTTAAATAAAGAGGTGAGAACGATTCCTTCAGTTCCTCAGGTGTAATTTGAAATTCAGGTGTAATTTGAACTTGTTTGTACAAGCAAGGAGGAACAGCATCTCACAGTATTGCCAGGATCCGTGTAACAGCTGACCTGCTCCCAACAACTAACAAAGCCTTTTTATAGATTTAGACAACCTTCTTATTGTCTCCAACCTATCAGTAAACATTTGTCCATGGCGAATATTCCAGACTACCAGGCGTCTTCGTCTGATAGGACGCGCTGAAACTTAGGAAATGTCAGGACATCCAGTGCTCCAAGGGTTGTTTCCATGGCAATACTAGACTTAGGGATTCTAATATCAGTTCATTTGAGCTAACCTAAAATGATACAGTGTCACACAATCAGACTATCACTATATCATGAAGAAATGCCACACAGTTCTCTCAGTTTGTAAGAATACATAGAAAATATAATTCTTAATATAAATTTCTCAATATAACTTCTCAATATAATTTTTTAGTAAAAAGTTTCCAGACTCCCAGGCACCTTTGCCTACTAGAAGTGGGGATTCTAATATCAGTTAATTTAACCTAATCTAATATTATAGCGTCACACAATCAGACTACAATCAGTATATCAAGAAGCAATGGCACAGTACTCTCAGTATGTAAGAATACACAGAAAAGATCATTCTTAATGTAAATTTATCAGTATAACTTCTCAATATAAATTTTTCCATAACACATGATTTAATAGTGAGGAACACAAATACATGGAAGACTGAAAAAGAGAATTACTAACAGAAAGCATAAGATAACATTTATGAAAGAAATTTATGTAAAATTATGAAAATTAAAAATTTATGAAACTGTTAGGATTCTGTCACTGTGTGTTGGAATATGGATGTGTCCGTCGTTGTTTTTCCTACCTTCCCTCTAGGGCGTGGCAGGCAGCTGGCTCCAGGTGCACACTATTGAGCTCACCAATCTCCAGCATTAAAAGGGGAGCGGCTCCAGCAAGCTGGTGCCACTCGGTTCTTGCTACTATAGAGTGGTAAAGGGACAAGTTTCTTCCAAGTAGTCCAAGCAAGACTTTATCTGCCGGTCAGAGTCTAGTTCCTTAGCTTTGTCGTACCTCTGCAAATTCTCTTTGTTCTCCCTGAAGTATTAACAATCTTAAATATGTACCTGTCTTTTACAACAGTCATAAATACCAAGCTGTGTTTAGAGGAGGAACTGATAAAATGCAGCAGATTGTGTTGAAACAGGAAGAAAGATAGTTTAGGGCAAGACCCCTATAAAAGAGGGGTGTTTGTAAATCATTTTGGGTGATAACCAGACTGGGGGAAGCATAAGATACTTTGGCACACAATGAATGTTTATGTACTGGGAGTGACCATGTCATGTGATTCTTCTTTTCTTTGTGTTCAATAAAATGAGATCAGCGCTGTTAGTCAATGCACACATTTGGTGAGCCCGTCCTGCAGGTGCGTCTCATAACAAACAGATCTGGTTGTGTATTTTCTGCTTTGTTTTCTGGAATAGATTTCACTTTTTCGACCCTGCTGAGGACTGCTGGATCCTCAACCGTGAACAGAGCTGATTGACAGTTTTGGAGTTAATCCACAATAGAGGAACACTTGGAGAATGCGGGCAGTGGTTTTCCAGGAGCAAAGTAGAAAAGTAAGTGGATTGTTGATGAAATATTTTGAGGAAACATTGAAATGAATTATTGATCTGAGTTTAACAGGATGATGGACTAGGATGGTTAAATGTAGGTTGCCAAACGATTTTAAAAAAATCTAATTAATTACAGGGTAGCATACTGGTAGAACCTGCCAGAGCTCCACTTAAAGCCATTAAGAGTATGAGAAGATATGGTGAATAAAAGGCTGTTATATTTCTATTGTTCTTTAATATTTCTACACAGCTGCTGATATAAATGTGAGGAAGATGAGATGTGTCATCTCATATGAAAAATAGAACAAATGCATTGTAACATGGAAATAACCAAAATATATGAATAAACGTAATATTTGCATATAAGCAGCTGTGTTAAATATCAAATAAATCAATTGGAATATAGACTTAGTATACCCATTTCCGTGGGAGTTATCCAAAGTCCACCAAAACGCAAAGTGGAGGACGGTGCATAACATCTAGATAGAGAGAGAGAGAGAGAGAGAGAGAGAGAGAGAGAGAGACAGAGAGAGAGCGTTTCTAAAATAGGATCAGGGAGGCTAATTAAGAATAAAATAAACAGGCATTGCATTGATAAAATATAGAATGATCATGACTCAGATGTGTTTTCAGAAAAAGCATTGTGACAAAAGGAGAGAAAAGCCATTTCATGCAGGGATGAGAAAAGGGATGCGTACATTCCTGTTTTCTGTAGGAGTGACAGGGAAGCGATAGAAGGAAGAGCAGAGAATATAAATTAGATGAAAGAATGCAGGAAGCATTAATTAAAATAAGTAAGGGAATAATTAGAACAACAGTTTAAGCAGACATATCAGGGTTAATGCCACAAAGACCATCCCTGTCAGAGAGAGCAAACGTATAAATTAGTATATTTTTACCATAACTAATACTGAAGAAATGATGGCATAGTTACTATTAGTAGTAGTTAACTAATATAACTGATTAAAATAAAAGTAAAAAAGGGGGTCCCACAGTGTGTTCAGTAGAAAATAGGGCCCATGTAGGACCAGTCTGAGTGGGAAAGACATTTAAATTCTGCATTTGTGGAAGGACACTAATGAATATGAAAAGAACATTTTTAAATAAAAATGCCACCGGACTTAGAAATTAAAAGAAATCAGGATCTGGTGGAGCTGCGCTCTCCCACCCCATCAAGGTCATGATTATTTTCAGATAACATTAGCCAGAGTTCTTGGGAAGGTGGGCATGAGAGGGGTGATTGGAGGAGTGCGTGGGCGAAGGAAGGAGAGTACCGGGTTCACTACACACTGGGTGAGCCAAAATACACACCCAGAGCCTTACTAGCACGTGTTAGGGTAAAAAATAGTGGTTTAATCTAGATAGAATCTCACACAGGGGTCCTAGAGAAATTGAAGTTAAATGTGCTCTGCAGAGGGAGATAGAATAAAGTTTTGCAGAGGGAGACCAGGAGGATACTCTGGTTGACCATGTGTCTGTTCTCCTCTCAGCTTCTCAGACAGTCTCCCAGCTCTGTCTCCTGATCACACAGCTCCGTCTCCTGGTCTCAAAAGGCCCTCCCACTGCAGTTTCTCTTTATTTGGTCAAACTTCATTTGCATCTTAAAAGAACAGGGTGTATACAAAGGAACATACGGTTGAAACCAAATTACATTTAAAAAGTACATTTTGAACTATGTGATAAAGGAAAGACATCCTAAGAAAATAATGGTACAACATTATTATTTTTACCAAATATTTTCCCCCTGAAATGTGGTTTTTAAATGTGATCACGAACAACAAACAGTTGTAAAATAGGTAACAACTCTAATAATGTAAAAAATATAACAATCATAAAAGTATCATCCCAAATTTAAAAATGTAATAAGACACACAACAAAGAAATTGCAAAAGTAAGTAGCAAATTCAAAATGATATTAATGCGGGCTTCACCTAGACATCATCCAATTAATCGCTACCTGAGCAGTAGTTTAGATTAAAGGAGTCATAAAAAGGTTTTTACACATATTAATTACACCTCATCTTCTTCTTCATTTCTGTTTTCATCTTCAAGCCTCTTATTAAGAAGAGAGTATTGGACTATTGTGTTAGTTATCATCTTATTCATCATTTGTTTTATACATGGGAGAACACAACTAACAAAAATGCAGAAAAGTATCAAAATTACATTGAATGGCATAGCTATTTTTTAAAGAACCTGATACCAACTACCAGTTCTCAGCTAGCCCATGAGATCCCACTGTCCATTACTACTTTTCATCATAAGCAAATAGAACTGTCCAGAGCTACTCGATGTTGCATCAGCATAGTTCTCATCGCCAGTTTTTCAGGATCTTTGGTCAGCAGGTTGGACATCTCGGCAAGGATGTCTGTCATGTTTTAGGACAGACTAGGAGACAGGGATGCTTTTCTGCTCGGTTTGAGATCAGAGGCCCTAGTGGTCATTCTTCCCTTTGAAGTCCAGAACTTCCCCACTGTCCCATGTCTAGTCCCTTAATTGCCTTTGCAATTTGCAGTGTGAGATGTGTATCCACAAGGGTCTCTCAGCAATTTCCATAGCCGTGGGTGTGGTCAGCAGGATTTGAAAAGGTCCTTCCCAGCGGGGGCTCATCCAGCTCTTCCTTTTAGTCACCTTGATGAACACCCAGTCTCCAGGTTTGATTGGCTTTTCAGGGTCCTGCAAAACAAAAGGAGAGATAGGCAGATTGTGTGTGCATTGCACTTCTTTGGCTAGGATAATTTTCCTCATGTAATCAGCTAATGTGACTCTTCGTCTGCTTTTTGCAAATCATTCGCGACTAGAGATAACCTGTAAGGTCTGCCATAAATTATTTTAAAGGGTGTTAAACCTTGGTTTGTTGGTTTGATTCTCATATAAAGTGTTACTAGGTCCAAAACTCAGGCCATGGTTATTTTACATGTTTATAAGTGAAAGCAAACCAAAATTGTGAATCTGGGTGCAATGGAATGCTAAAAAAGGCATTACTGAGGTCCACTACTGTGAAAAACTTCCTAGTGGGACTCAGAGAGTTTAACAGAGTGTAGATCAGGCACATTCGGCGCTCTGGTCTGGAAAGCTGAATTCACCATTCACAAATCTTGAACAATACGCCAATTTTTCCCATCAGCCTTTTTAACTGTTCAAATGGAGGTTTTACATGGTGAATCAGGACATTTTCTTATGACACCTGCTGTTAGTAATTCCTCAATTACTGGTTGAATTCCTAACTCTGCTTCTGCAGAGAGGGGATATTGTCTTACTCTGGGTCTAAAATGTGATTTAGCATTTATTTGAACGGGAGCAATGGATGAGAGTAGGCCCAAATCAGTGGGGCTTTTAGACCATGATGTGTCAGGGACTTCTTTGAGTTCTTTTTCTTCCTCTTTAGTCAATAAGATGATTTTTGTTTCTGGTCATTCTAGTGGTGTTACTTGAGTGGTACAGTGGAGTGGCATGATAAGGGGCAGCCTATATAAAACTGTGGATTCACTGTATTGCCAACAATCTTCTTTATTTTATTGCAAAGCTTTAAAATCCATCCATCCATTTTCTTTACCGCTTAATCCTTAATGGGTCACAGGGGTGCTGGTGCCTATCTCCAGCTGTCAATGGGCGAGAGGCGGGGTACACCCTGGACAGGTCGCCAGTCCATTACAGGGCAGGACAAACAGGACAAACAACCATGCACACACTCACACCTAAGGACAATTTGGTGACATCAATTAACCTGAAATTCATGTTTTTGGACTGTGGGAGGAAGCTGGAGTACCTGGAGGGAACCCACGCATGCACGGGGAGAACATGCAAACTCCATGCAGAAAGGCCCTGGGCCGGGATATGAACCCACAACCTTCTTGCTGCAAGGCAACAGTGCTAACCACTGCGCCACCGTGCAGCCCAGCCCTAGCTAGTGGTGTTACTTGAGTGGTACAGTGGAGTGGCATGATAAGGGGCAGCCTATATAAAACTGTGGATTCACTGTATTGCCAACAATCTTCTTTATTTTATTGCAAAGCTTTAAAATCTGTGGCGTTATTTGCTTTTCGCACCATATATCCCAAATCTTTCCAACGTGATTTACTGCTTTTCTCAGAGATATATGTGGATCTCTAGGCAAATCAAAGAATGGTTTAAGGCTGGTAGTCAGTATTATTGAGGCAGCTGAATCAGATTTTCCATCAGTAATGATGTGTGAGGTGAACACAACAGCAGGTGAGAGTTGCATAAAATAGTCTTGGAACTTGGGATCAGGTTCAGGCCTCAGAGCCATAGTTACATGTAACTGTGATGTAGGGATGATTTGTTTGTCGGGGTCAGGATCTACTTTCAAAGCTGTGTCCATCATTGTTGTTGTGTCGTTAAGGTTTTCTTTAGGTTCAACTCGTAAAGAGTAGTACAGACCGAGTCCCTGTGGTCTATGAGTTGTATTTAGGTAAATGTCATCATTTACATTTCCTGTTCTCACAGCTCTCATGCCGTCTCCCACTGGGATAATTCAGTTTTTTAGGGCTGTCATTAAGTCTCTGCCCAACAAAGTTAGCGGACATTATTGTGAAATGACTATTGGGTTTTTAGAACTAAACCCAGTTTGTGGATCTGTTATTAACACTGGTTTAGATAAAAATGAGTGCGTACTAGCACCTTCTGCTGATTTTTTATTAAAATGCTTTTTTTAGATTCTGGAAGGTTAACGCCAGAGGAGATCACCGTTCTGCAAGCTCCGGTGTCACAAAGGAGATCTACCATTTGTTCATTAATTTTAAGTCTTATGTACGGCTTCTCTTTCAGAACATTAAGCAATTCTCAGGCGCCACAGCAATCTACCACCTCATTAGAGGTGGCAAAAGTATCTAGTCATTGCTGTGTGAATTGCGAGTGGCCTGGGGTAGTTGGACCCTGTGTATGGATCTGACCTCGTGCTCTGGCCTTTCCTCTGCCTCTGCTACATTCGTGTGAAATGTGGCCTACTTGCCCGCAGGTCCAACACGTGGGGGGAGGTTGACCACCTTGATGTCTCCATGAACCCTGGGGTGTGTGATTATGTGTATTCCTTCGTGGTCTAAATCCCCTCCCTCCGTTGTGGTTGTCACTTTGATAATAAACTTCCCCCTCATGGTCTTCTACCTGGGTGTGAAATACCTGTGTGTCTGAGTCTGGGGGTTTTGGCTTCCTCCCCTTTTTTCCATGACACCTTCTGCAAAACGTACATTGGCCATAAGGGTGGTAAGGTTGCATGTTTCCCAGGTCAGAAGGTGATTTTTGATCCAATTAGTGATAGCGGGGTGGAAACTATGTAGCAAGCCATTACATAAATGTTGCATATATGGGCTATCATCATCAGTCTCTTTAGTAAGGCCACTGTGGATATCGTGTTCCTTTTGGTATCTGAATCTAAAATCATCTACAGTTTCCCCAGGCTTCTGTTTTATGGAGGCCATGTGCCCATTATCTGATTTCTTTTTAAACTGTGCACGAACTTGATTTGCTACTGCATCGAATTGTTCCTTTAATGTTCCCTGGAAATCATCCTGAAATTGCAACACAACTCCGGCCTCATCTCTTCCTGTGTAATTTCCTGCTACACGGTGCCAGTCTTTTCCCAACGATGCAGCCATAGCTTGTCCTAATTCTTGATCGTTTAACCGGTAGGATTTGACCACATCAACCAAATCGTCTGTCCATTTTTCTGGATCCTTCTTATGGCTAGTGATTTGTTCTCCAACTTCTTTAACATCTTTAAGTGACCATGGTCTAAAAACATATCTCGGAGTGCCATCGGCAGATGGTACTTTGACCATAGGATTAACGTCTATTGAGTCCTCTGGTTCATTCTCACCAGACTTATTCTTCTTTGTAATTTTAAGCCTTTGTTTTATTGAGGTACCATGTGCTTTTTCTTCAATTGCAAATTGGTCTCTTGGGACAGGAGGATGTAGGTGTCCTGGGGGTGCTGTTGAGGCTGCATAAGAATCACCAACAACCGCATGGGGTTCTGTCTGGGTTGAATAAGGAGGAAGACACAGTGTGAGTTGTCACCAAGCTTTTTCATAACAAAAGCCCCATCGTTAGAGTCTGTGTGCTCGTTTCTCTTCTTTATAATATGTTTCCTGCGCTCTGTTTCATTAGCCCATACATGTGCGATTCTCAACTCTGTTTGTTTCCGTTCCTTCTTTTTCCCCCTAGCGAGAAATGCTTTTGCCTCAAGAATACATACTAATTCCTTCCCCTGATTCCCTTTTAACTTCCCATCTACTTTATATTTTTGCGCCATTTTGTCAGAAAGTGAAAATTTTCGGGGGCCTTTTTATGCATATACTTTGAATCTCCCTCTAATTTGTTGATAGAAACATGATTTCCCATCTTTACGTTGTGTTTATATAACTTTTAATGGATTCTATTAATTAGTCTGGTAAAGTCTGATGTTAGAATACCAAAATAGTTCTAGGAGGAATGAAAAAGCAAGAACTATTAACTTAGTCTGTCGATGAGTTAAAGTTAGTCATTGATTCTTTAATTAATTAAATTATTTTTTTTGGTCATTTATTTGAGATTTTTAATTGTAATTAATTTATGCTAAAACTGGATCGTATAGGTTTTTTACTCTGAGTGTCTCTTTTGTGCAACTGGATTGAGCCGTTTTATGGCTTTCCTAATCTAAGGATGTGTTTTGTGACCTATAAATACGCACGGAACGTCTCTTGTAGTGCCCGTCAAACCGTACGTTAATACCGTTAGGTGTCAGGTTGGACTGGCATATGTAAAGATAATCTTCTGTGCCTAATTTCATTAACCCACCTGGGGAGCGGTATATCTTTTTGATTCTGCTGTTTTGTGTTTTTTCTCCCATGCACTGGGGTAGGTGGATTGATTCCCAAATCTAATCCGTTATAACCTTTTCCAGCGAGGTGGATATATGCTCGCAAACCTGGTCCGTTACACCCTCGCCGTAGTAATTAATGCATTTATTCACTTAAGGCTCAACACCTGATTTTCTATCAGAGAGGCTAAAGCGTCCTTCCTTTAGGCCCAAAACAGCAGAACATACCCTGACTACACTACTATACTATAATAATACAACATTATTATTTTTCCCTGACAGCATGGAAGGTGTGACACAACTCGGTGTCAACCACCCACCTTCTTGCTCTGCTCTGTCTCCTCCCAATGACAGAAGGGAGAACCAGTGAATACTGATGGAGGCACAGACTTTCCCCATGGGCGGAAAAAGGGGTGGCTGTCTGTGCACAATGACTGAATGGACACTATCTCCCCTTTTCTGGTGAATACAAAGGGGCCACCTTAAAAGAACACCTCCTCATGCTGAACTTTCAAGGGGAAAAGTGTATGAACTCACTTGTGTTGTGAAAAACATGGACAATTTCTGCTGAGAGATGACGGGTCAAAAGCTGCTGATACAATCTGGGGACCACTTCTGCTGGACTACCAGCAAGGGCTTCTGCTTTTCTGATCGCATGGCGGCCCTGGTTGCTTGAATTCTGACCCCGTTGTGCCTCCCCCTGATCCTCTCCACGTAACACCCCACCCTCTACCAGGAACAATTTGAAAGTTGGGTGGATTAAAGAACTTGGCCTATAACATCAGGTCCCTGTTTGGTGTGTTGGGAAAGCGTTGTTTTGCTAGCAAATTCAACACCTAAGAAATCCAAATAATAGGCGAGGGAGCAGTTCCTCACATTTCCTTATTAACACACAACTGTAACAGATGGGCCAGGTATTTAAATAATATCCTTATTTTAGTCTTCATCCACAGGGATGTACTAAATTTAGGCTAGGCTAAATTGTAATGGAACATTTAAATCAAATCAAAATCAAGTCAAAACTGTATTTATATATATATTTTCATGCAGAAAGAGCAATTCAAAGTGCTTAACAGATTAAGATGACAAAAGCTAGAATGGATAATAAAATGATAAATACAATTTATAAAGGGATGCGTATTAAAACTTAATTATGATTAAAATAAGTAAATAAAATGATCAATGTAGGTAAACAAGCTGAATAAATAGTAATCAGGTAAAAGTTAGACAAAAAAGGTAAAGTTTTGAGCCTGTTCTTAAAAACATTTATAACTGTCCAGCATAATTGAATAAAAGAAAACAGGAAAATATAGATGACTCCCCATGCACTGCGATCCTCTGATCTGATGCAAATTGAGCCTATTACATTTGAACTGAAACATCCTGACCGCATCTAGCACCTTCAGGGTTATATGAACCTGAGGCTGAATATTAATTTTATTAATTAACATTAATAGCTGACATAATTGAAGGCTTAAAACAAATGGGCAATTAGAACCCTCAAATTCTAGTTTTAGCACTACTACTCTATCTAGAGAAACAAGGTACGGGGAAAATAAAGAATAATACATTATCTTAAATGGGCGACTGTGGCTCAGTGGTAGAGTAGTTGGCTTGCAATCGGAGGGTCGTAGGTTCGATTCCAGCTTCCTCCAGTCACATGTCGATGTGCCCCTGGGCAAGGCACTTAACCCCCAAATTCTACATTGTCCTACCGAGCCATGTTGGGTGTCGGTGTATGAATGCGAGTGTGAATGGGTGAATGTGGCTTCAATGTAAAGCGCTTTGAGTGGTCAGTAAGACTAGAAAAGCGCTATATAAGTTCAGTCCATTTACCATAAAGCGATAAATGGCTCTCTTTAACCTGCATTAAGCGCCACAGCCAACCCTTACAAAGCATTGGCTAGTTTGACTCCTAATTTAAACTGACTTAGAGATATTGACGTGGCAAATGTTTTTTGAGCTTACTTTTACATCCCTCAATTAGGGATGTGTTTTTATTTACTTACCAGGAACAACAACTGTCATGCATCAAAATAAGGTAAGGGTTTGCTCTTTCCTTAGGGATCTTTCAATCAGATATTTAAACAATTTCTTAGCACAATACAGTTAAAAAATATTGAAATGGAGTGGACATCCAATAAAAGAACAATGAATCAGGAAGTAACCTTTACCTTACATTCCAATGTTAAATAACAGTTTAATAACTTGCATTACTATAATATTTTAAAATGACGTAAGTGGTTATTTTGGTATATACTCCTCTTATCGCCGTACATAATAAATAAGAAAGAATGCTAAGGTAACTGGCAGAAACTAATCTCCAATTGGACAAAACATTCTGCAGGGGTACTCAGGACTCAGTAAAGGGAAAAACAAACATTACATTACCATACATAAGTATTATTAATGGGGGAAAATGATATAACGAAGATTTAATATAGTAAACAACATTTTATGCTTTTTTTGCAGATCATGATTCTTTTTAATTTAACGACCGATCTGCAAATTAAATAACATTTTTCAATCAGGAACAAATGTGACTTATATAGTGGGTCGCTGTTACAAGCAAACACAGTCAGTCTAGCAAATTGACACAGGGCTGTACACAATTTCATTTTTTGCGAGGTGGTAATGTATGGTTGCAGTACTTAAACATATTTGAAATTTAGGAGGATTATGCAAAATAATTAGTAGGTTTAACATTTTTCAATAAATTACATTTTAGATACATTTTATGAAGGCCAGGTTTGGGGAAACTTTTACTCCGAACCTACTGTCATGATGGGTACTTTTTAAGACCTGTCTGGGTTAAGTGGATAGGTGTTGATTGATTACATGCAACATGGTAACTCCAGTAAGGGGTTACAGATTCCTTGTGGTATTTACTCATTCGTTCACACATTGGTGTGATGCGTATGGATCTAGACATGAGGTAAAAAATTGGCTACCATAACTGCGCAGACAGGGCTTATTGGCAACAGGCCCTCCAAATCACTTTGATGGCCATCAAAAATCATTAGTATACCGCACCAAAACGTGTTACTTTTATGAAAAGTTTACTGGCAGGGTTTTCCCTGGTCCCTGGGCTGGCAGAGAACCTCAAGTCTCTCCGCGTCCTGCTCCTACCCCCATGGAGAACATCAACAGCTTAAATCTTTGGTGACCTCTTTCCTACCAGCTCCACACATCACTCACGGCCCGGCTCCAGGACTTACAGAGGCTGAGTGGGTCTGGCTAAAGGTGTTAAAGGAATCACGCTGGTCTGGCCCCTTCCTGGTGTCTGCACGTACCACCCACGCGGTCCAGCTGAAAGGCAAAAGTTCCACCTGGTTCCACTGGTCACAGTGTGCTCCTGCTCCTGATCCTTCTCGCACACTGCAGCAAATTTCCAGGGATATACAGGAATCTACATAAAGGGGGTGATAGCAGCTACTGACCGCTCTCACATCAGTGTGATAAGCCACAGGAGGCGGGGCCTGCTCCACCTCAAGACATTGGCTTATACAGGTGCTGGCCAGTAAATTAGAATATCATCAAAAAGTTGAATTATTTCAGTAATTCCTTTCAAAACGTGAAACTTGTATACTGTATACTTTCCTTCCACACATAGTGATATATTTCAAGTGTTTATTAATTTTCATTTTTATTATTACAACTGACAGCTAATGAAAACACCAAATTCAGTATCTCAGAAAATTAGAATATTCTGAAAAGGCTCAATATAGAAGACACCTGGTGCCACTCTAATCAGCTGATTAACTCAAAACACCTGCAAAGGCCTTTAAAAGGTCCCTCAGTCTTGTTCTGAAGGCTCCACAATCATGGGGAAGACTTCTGACTTAACAGCTGTCCAAAAGACGACCATTGACACCTTGTACAAGGAGGGCAAGACACAAAAGGTGATTGCTAAAGAAGCTGGCTGTTCACAGAGCTCTGTGTCCAAGCACATTAACGGACAGGCGAAGGGACGAAAAAAATGTGGTAGAAAAAAGTGTACAAGCTCTAGGGATAACCGCACCCTGCAGAGAATTGTGACGACAAACCCATTCAAAAATGTGGGGGAGATCCACAAAGAGTGGACTGCAGCTGGAGTCAGCGCTTCAAGAACCACCACGAAGAGACTCATGAAAGACATGGGATTCAGCTGTCGCATTCCGTGTGTCAAGCCACTCTTGAACAAGAAACAGCGTAAGAAGCGTCTCGCCTGGGCCAAGGACAAAAAGGACTGGACTGCTGCTGAGTGGTCCAAAGTTATGTTTTCTGATGAAAGCAATTTTTGCATTTCCTTTGGAAATCAAGGACCCAGAGTCTGGAGGAAGAGCGGAGAAGCACAGAATCCACGTTGCATGAGGTCCAGTGTAAAGTTTCCACCGTCAGTGATGGTGTGGGGTGCCATGTCATCTGCCGGTGTTGGCCCACTCTGTTTCCTGAGGTCCAAGGTCAATGCAGCCGTCTACCAGGAAGTTTTAGAGCACTTCATGCTTCCTGCTGCTGACCAACTTTATGGGGATGCAGACTTCACTTTTCAACAGGACTTGGCACCTGCACACAGTGCCAAAACCACCAGTACCTGGTTCAAGGACCATGGTATCCCTGTCCTTGATTGGCCAGCAAACTCGCCTGACCTTAACCCCATAGAAAATCTATGGGGTATTGTGAAGCGGAAGATGCAATACGCTAGACCCAACAATGCAGAGGAGCTGAAGACGACTATCAGAGCAACCTGGGCTCTCATAACACCTGAGCAGTGCCACAGACTGATCGAGTCCATGCCACGCCGCATTACTGCAGTGATGGAGGCAAAAGGAGCCCCGACTAAGTATTGAGTGCTATACATGCACATTCTTTTCATGTTCATTCTTTTCAGTTGGCCAACATTTAAAAAAAAAATTTTTTTTCATTGGCCTTTAAAATATTCTAATTTTTTGAGATACCAAATTTGGAGTTTTCATTAGTTGTCACTTATAAATATCAAAATTAAAAGAAATAAACATTGGAAATACATTGGTCTGTGTGCATTGCATGAATATAATGTACAAGTTTCACGTTTTGAATGGAATTATTGAAATAATTAAACTTTTTGATGATATTCTAATTTACTGGCCAGCACCTGTATGTGTTTGATTGGGGGAAATGGTCAATTAATGAAGTAATTGCCATTTCAAAGAGGGAAAATTTTGGAAGAAGAGGATTCCATACATATATCAAAATCAGCGCACTTCCAGCTGCCAGCAGTTTCACAGGGATCGTCAACGAGGGCAGAAGATAGAGACTTTTTGTTTTGATTACAAATATATTCTAACTATTTTCTTTTAACAGGTCCAGTTTCCTAACACTGGTGAAGTAAGGGTTTCTGAACACCCATTTATATTTCATATTTTTCTCAATATTTTTCTTATTTATATTTTACTAAAAGTTTTAACCTATTTCAATATTACAATAGAGTGTGTGTTGATACAGTATATGTGTAAAGATGGTCTTCTAACAGGAAAGATAGATAGCTGAGCTGAGAGAAGGTTGCAAGTTCCCCTGAGGGCGTGTTACAACCCACGGAATAAGGTAATACCAGCCAGAGAAAGGTATAAGAAAGGGGAGAATCCTCAAAAGATTTTAACGTTTTAAAATTCTATAAAAACACATTTTCTACAGGTTTCTTAACACCTTCTAGCTTGATTTAATTCAAAATGTTAACAGACTGCCAGTTGTGTTTTTTCATCATGGTATGGCTAATAATCTGCATTGTTTTTCACTGGGGCCTTCTCCACAGATTTAGAATATAATAGAACCTAAAATCAAAAATAGACACACCCCTTCTTATCAATAACCACCAAAAAATAACAAAAAAGTACAACACTCGGTAAAAAGTAATAAAACTCGCAAACAACACTAGAGATGGATTTGAAGCTTTTCATGTGCAACTCAAATCTACTTCTCTGATGGCTTTCCAAAACAGAATTGCAGTAGATATACTATTAGCTGAAAAACGTGGTGTATGTTCCATATTTGGTGACCAATGTAGCACATTCATTCCAAATAATAAAAAGCCTTAGAAGGGAAATTAACTAAAACAGGGGAGGTCCGAAGAGGGTGATTCATTCGTGTTGGAACAAATGAAAAGAGGGATTTGACCCCTATAAAAGCGGGTGTCTGTAAATCATTTTGGTGAGAAGACATTTGGTGAGCCCGTCCTGCAGGTGCGTCTCATAACAAACAGATCTGGTTGTTTTTGTTATCTTTTCTGTTTTATTTCTGGAATAGATATCACTCTTTCGACCCTGCTGAGGACCGCTGGATCCTCAACCGTGAACAGAGCAAATTGACAGTTTTGGAGTTAATCCACAATAGAGGAACTCTTTAATATAGAATTTACACTCCAGCACTGTGTACTGATATTTAATCAATCGTTTTTGGGTCCAAAGATAAGTACTTTTGTTCAGTTGGAGGAAATTTTAGCTCAGGCTCCAGCACCAGTCTGCTTGGATTCTCTTTTACTTTGGTATTGCCCCTGCTAAGAAGAAATATATAATGACTTTTAAACTAAACTCAGGTTTGGGTCAAACTCTTTACTCCTCCATGATTGTGTTTAGGACATTATTTAGCAACTATGAAGCCAGTTTTGAGTAACCTTTGTGATGTTTGGGCTTGTTCCCAAATAGTTCCTTAATGGTTCCTTAACCATGAGACTTTGCTGAAACAGCAGCTGTGGCTGGGCGTTCTGTTTGAACTCACCTGGTCCTCACTTAACCTTACTAAATGTTGGCGAAACCATGTAGGCGGATCCATGTAGGCAGATCTGGGTCAGCTTGATCCAGAATCCCATAACGATCCAGATTGATCTGAATTATGAGGACAAACTTTTCCCAGGATATGCTCCATGGATCCTTGTTCAATAGCAGGTAATGAAATATGGTTGGCAATGCTGCTGAAAATAAGGGTAGGAGGCTTCTGTGGTTTTGGAATTATGCCACTAAGGTGGACCTCTACTTAGTCACACTGTCCACACCTTGGACAGAGCAAGTCTTCTTTATCATAATCTGACCAAAGTCTCTCCAGTTGACAAAATTAACTAGATTATAAACCAGGCAACTGATATCAAACAAAATATAAAACAACTAAATGTAACTTATTGAACATCTGGTTGCTTTTGACCCTTGATGAAATATTTTATTAGAAGGAGGAGTACCAACCATCTTTCATCTGCGGTAACAATCCGTTATAGCATGTGTAAATGGTAAATGGCCTGTATTTGTATAGCGCTTTACTTAGTCCCTATGGACCCCAAAGCACTTCACACTACATTCAGTCATTCATCCCATCATTCACATACTGGTGATGGCGAGCTACGTTATAGCCACAGTTGCCCTGTGGCGCACTGACAGAGGCGAGGCTGCGGACACTGGTGCCACCGGGACCACCAGTAGGCAATGGGTGAATTGCCTTGCCCAAGGACACAACGACTAAGAGCGTCGGAGCTAGGGCTCGAACTGGCAACTTTCCAATTACAAGACAAACACCTGAGCCACGATCGCCCTTGTCTCTATTAGATGTGCCCCTGGTCCAACAGACCTGAATCAAATAACCGAATCATCTCAGTATTCATTTAAGTTCTCTAGAGTCCTGCTTACAGTCTTATTATTTGACTCAGCATCAACAAGTTGTGGGAGACAAGTCCTCAAGGACTGGAGTTGCACACAGCTGCTTTAAAGGGACTCCAGTTTCCACAAGTTGTCAGAGCGATGTCAGGGCTCTCATCAGAGAGGAGGCTGACTTCATGCTCTCTCCAATACACATAGAGCCGTGGTTAATAGATGTTATCATCCAATCTCTGTTAGGAAAGCTGTTGATCAAACGTTGTATTTTTTATCATTTGTATGATTTGGAGGGTAATGATTAATTTTATATAAGCATAGTTGTATGTTTTGGATTTCCCTCTCTGATATAATAGATCTAGCTTTAAAGCATCTGAAGGTTGATCTGTTCTACTTCTCTACAGAGCCGTTCTGCTTTGGATGGAGAACCAAACCATGGTTACTCCTCTAAACCAGCCGATTGTGTTTGAGCTCCAGGGCTTCGATGTAGAACCAGGGACCGGACCTTTCCTGTTTCTTTTGGCTTTGCTGGCCTACATAGTGGTGTTACTGGGGAACGGTGTGGTGATCTGTGCTATTATGATAGACAAGAGCCTGTACAGACCCATGTTTGTGATGCTCTGTCACCTGATGGTCTGTGACCTGCTGGGGGCCACCATGGTGCTTCCTCGTCTCATGATGGATTTGCTGATGGGGCTGAAGAAGATCGCCTACATCCCAGCCATCATTCAAGCTTTCTGTGCTCACACATATGGAGCAGCAATGATGACTATTCTAAGTGTCATGGCCTATGATAGGTAATGAAACAATTGATGTAACTATCTGTCTTCTTCCAGGAGTGTCTTTAGGTGCTCACTGTAGACTCTTGATTTGTTTAATCTGTTGTTCTACAGTGTCAAAGAATAACTGTGGAAAACAGAAACGCTCAGTGATCAGCAATTGTTTAGGTGTTTAACTCTGAAATTCAGTCTATAAGTCTGCATGAAAGCAACATCTAAACATCTTATAGAAAAATTGTATTTGATAATGAAAATAAATCTTTACATTGCATTCTTCATCAGCTTTTGCGCTTTAGGCAGAGTTAAAGAGAGTTATGCAAGAATTCATTATTTCTACCTTCTGAATGACCTAAGGATTTGTTCTTACATCTAAACACGTCATAAAAATCCAAACAGCCATAATGAAAAAAAGAACACATTAAAATGTCATTTTCTAATTTTGAGAAAGCAGAGTTTGCTTTTATATCTTTCTTTCTGGTGTGTTTTAACGTTATTTTATCAAAATAAATTCCCAAAGTTATAAGGTGTATAGGAAGTCACATAAATTTGTATTAAAGTAGAAAAACTGGAGAAATGTGTTTTAACATATAGAAATACATGACGATATTAGGTTGAACCGTGTCCTCTGACAGTGCTGTGTTTCTCTGCAGGTACGTGGCGGTGTGTGAACCTCTCAGGTATCACTCCATCATGACTTCAACTCGGCTGCACGGCTGCTGCGCTCTGGCCTGGATCGTGGCGCTGCTGCTCATCGCCGTGCTCTTCTCCTTCCACATGAACGTCCCGCTGTGTGGTCGACTGATCCAACATGTCTACTGCAGCAACCGGGCCATTCTGAACCTGGCCTGCATTCCCACTCCCGTCAGCAACATCTATGGTCTGTACATCCCTGTTTTACACAGGGAATGAAACACAAACATTATACATGGAAAGCAACTGATACAGTTTGGGAAATCTTTTCCTTCTTTGTTGAAAACTGTCTAATAGCAGCAGGGACATAAACTTTGTTTTTCTGATAATGAGTGCGATGCTACTTTGAATCAAATGGAGAGTCATGTTTTTGATAGCAATTTGATTTCATTTATTTATTTTGAGACATGCATAATTCATATTTTGGAACAAATTTAGTATCACAGTTTTCCACTTATTATCATTCTTCAATAGATAATACAAAATAAAAACAGAACAATAAAAAAAACAATATTCAAAAGGATACATGTCTAAAAGGAAATCGGGGAAGTATACATTTATCAAACCCTACCCCTTACTGCAAATCATGGTAACCCACTAAACAAAACTTGGTCTAAGTTATATAAACAGTAATTTATCTTACCCAATGGTTAATTTATGTACTTTTTTTTATAAACTTTTCTTGTTACGGAAACACAAAGCTGATAACTGCTTTCTTTCTTGTCCATCTTTTCAGGTCTGGCGATGACATGGACATTAAGCACAGTGACCTTCATTTTCATCGCTTTCTCCTACATCAGAATCCTGAGTGCTTCTTTGAAACAAGGCAGAGCAAACAGCAGCCTCCGTAGCAAGGCTTTTCAGACATGTACACCACACATTGTTTCATACGTTCTCTATCAAATCTTTTCATTAATTCTTATTGTAAGCTACAGGTTCCCTTCTCTCTCCCAAAATATACAAAAGTTTATCGGCATCCTTATCTTCATCATCTCCCCTATATTGAACCCCATCATCTACGGCCTGGTCAGTAGAGATCTGAGGGTCAGCTTCATCAAACGTTTCTCCATCCGAGTGGGAAACAAAGCTTAGCGCTAACAGTGGCAGATTTAGCAGTTTGGGGGCCCAAGGTAAAGACATGAGGCCCTCTGCAGCTGTTGTTTTGAACCTTTTTCAATTCTAACTTAGAAGAAAATTCCCATCTGTGTAATATCTTCACTGGTTCAGTCTTTAGACGGCACTAATGTCCAGAATTTGGATGTCTGGAATTGATAAAAAACACACAGATATAGCAATTTAATAAAGGTATTTTGCATATATAATAATATGCATTTCTGTAACAGACAGACATGGTTGTGAGAAGGCAAATGTATTTGTATAGTGTGAGAATAGTAAAAAGGCCACACCCCTATTTAAATACTTTTTTGGTTGTAGTAAATTGATTTATATTTTTGTGTTGGAAGTGCAGTTATATAAACAACGAGATGCATATTTGGTTTGAGCTCACTGTACAGGGAACAGCAGCTGTTGACAGATCAGAAAGGGTGTTGTTCATTGGTCTCGCCACAAGGTGGGGTAAGCGGCATAGGAACATCAGTGGTGTCACGACATTCCCAGCATATGACTGAGAACTGCTGTAACCGAGTAGAGGGCGAGCTGCTCATGCTGTTTCTGTGTTTGCGTGCAACAAACTTGGTGGCCCGTACGGGGAAAATTAGTGGTGCATTGTGGAAGAGTGAGAGTCGGCAGGACCACCACAGCAGTCATGGAGCTGGAGGAGTTGCAAGAACTACTAAGTGAAGCTTTGCTGCAGTTAAGGGTGGAAGAACTGCAAGAGGTATGTGCTGAAGCCAAAATCAAGACGACCAAACAAGCCAGAAAGCATACACTAATCAGATTAATAAATAAAACAGCTGAGACAGCTATTCAAGAGGAGGAAGAGGAAGTTGCTCATGAATTCCTGTTTAATTAAGAATGCAAAGGACAAGATAGAAAATGGAAATAATGATGCACCAGCCTCACCAAAGAGTACATTTGAAGATGCGTCTGCACTAGCCAGTCTACAGGAGCAATATGCTGCACTTCATTTAAGTTTTCAAAGCTCTTCAAAGAAGCTTGAAGAGGAGATGAACAAACTGAAAACAAAAGTAAATGACAAAAATGCTGGCTCTTATTTACATCCATCTCCATCAATATCTGCCTTTGTTCCTCACCCTGAACTAACTATCAGGCGAGAATTTAAAATAAATGGTCAGATTGGAGAAAGGGGCCAGAAAGATAAACTGTCGTATTCTAACTTGATCCACCAGATTGAAATAGGACTGAAAAGATATCACAGTGAAGCTGAGATAACTGAAGCAGTGGTTCGGGCCATCAGTCCAGGTCTAAATCTCAGAGACATGTTAGAAATCAAATCAGACCTAACTTTACAACAGCTTCGCACCATCTTGAAGGGGCATTATAAGGAAGTTAGTTCTGTTGATCTTTATCATCGCTTGATCAACATCACGCAGGATGGCAATGAGTCCCCACAGAATTTCCTCTTTAGAGCTATAGAGCTAAAAGAGCGACTGTTGGCCTCCTCCAGAGAGCCTGGTTCAGATGAACATTACAGCCCAGACCTTGTTCAAAAGAAATTTCTCAGAGCTGTGGGGACTGGACTGATTAGTGACAATGTGAAGTATCATTTCAAAAGTTGCTTGGATGATCCTACAGTCACGGATGATATCCTGATAGCCAAGACAAATGAAGCCGCTAGTATGGAGTGGGTAAGACAACAGAAATTCAGAAGAAACACTAAGGAGGCTTAAGTGAGAGAGTTAAGAGCAGACACACAGCCACCCAAAGACACATTAGTGGCTGCAGTTGCGGGACAAGAGCGATCCATTTCTGCATCCACCAAACCAAAAATAAGTCAACCTGCAGTGTCTCAAACAGAAGGTGGACTGATATCTGTAATCAAACAGCTAAAGGGAGAAATTGAAGAACTTAAGACTCGCATTAGTGAGCCACCCAGACCTTTTCAGCTCAGAACAACTAAAAGATGGGGATGTAAAAACTGTCAAGATCTTGGTAGATGAGAACAGTGTGATCATTGTTTTAAATCTGGACAAAATGGCCACCTTTCCCGCGGATGTAGGACTAGAAAGGGCCCTTCAAATACTACAGAGCATATAGATATGGCTGTCAGTACTGTAACTCCCCGACTAGATAACCGACAGGGAAAAAGGAGCAAAATAAGAACTCTCAGGATATGCATAGTTTACACATGGAGAGTATTCAGTACTTAGAAGCAAAATTTGCAGGTCAACCAGCAGACAAAACAGAAGAAGTTCATGTTAACCTTCTCTCTCCATCTCAGAAAGCAGGACTGGTCAGTCTTATTGGGAAGAAGTATGTCATCGCCTGTTTGCTGGATGGAGTGGAAACAAGAGCCCTGTGGGACACTGGGTCGCAGGTCTGCCTCATAAGCGAGATTTGGAGACAAAAGAACATCCCACATGCTACGGTCAGAAGCCTCACTGAGATCATAGGGACAGGTACATTAGAGGGGAGGGCAGTAAATAAAACTCTGATCCCTTTCTGTGGCTGGGTTGAAGTAAAGTTCAGTTTGCCGTCAGTAAACCTGCGACAGCTAGAGCTTCTGGTTCCAGTTTTGGTAACTACTGAAGAGGGAATGGGAAATGAGCCTATCATAGGTTTTAATGTGATTGAGCATTTATTGGAAAGGGGTGTAGATCTACCAAAGACTGTTACAGATGCTGTGAGTGTAGCATTTGCTTTTGACTGTAAGAAAACTGAAGTGTTTTTGAAAATGATGAAGAGAGGATGTGATGGTGTGGGTAATGGCAGAGTTAAAACAGGGAAGTACTGTATGACTATCCCAGCTGGCCTGACAAAAAAAATAAAATGCAGTGTTAGAGCAGGTTCACTCCCATTTAAGGAGGATGTTCTTTTTGAACCATGCCTCCACTCACTTCCAGAAGGGTTAAAGGTAGAACAGGGTGCTGTGAGCTTGAAGAGAGGATGTAACTCCCCTCTGACTATACCAGTAACGAACAGCACAGCTCATGACATCCAACTTCCCTCAAAAATTGTAGTGGCGAAACCGAGACAGTAAAGCTTATATACTGTAGAATTAAAAATTAAAAATAATTCAGTGTATGTTCAAAACAGAGACGAATGGAGCCAATTTCCAGTTCTTAGATTTATTTTGAACAGATTAACAAATATGCGGGTTTTACAGAGAAAACATGCCCTAATTTTCTCTGGGACATAATAATACATCTGACAATTGAATGATCTTCATGTCACAACTTTTATAGACACCAGGCCTCGCCAGGACTCTAGGCGTTCCCTCTCCCTCGAATCTGCTCCAATCAGAACATTTCCAAAAAGTGTCTTAACCATGATTGGCTGTCAGAGAATTATGCAGTCATAAGATGAGTTGTGTCCCTGTTCTTGGTCAAAAGTTCATTCTGAGTTTTATGGTTTTATGGTTCTGGTCCTCCCAAAACTTTTCTCCCAGTTTTATGGCCTGGAATAAATAAACATCCTGGTTTTACAGCCTGCAATAAAACTCTTTGTCTCAGAGGTCCTCAAAGGTCACACATACTCCCACCATTTGTCCCAGGCCTCTTGCTGCTGGTAGACAGTGTGTCTTTCTACCTCTGAATAAAAGAAAAACAGACCTCTGACTAAAGATATTTAAAACATATCTAGCCCCATCAAGAATAAATACAACAATACCCAGCACAGACAGAACCTAGACAGCTTAATGAGATAAAGATAAGTACTGTAGATGTAGAGGAAACCGTAGCAGAATACAGGGACAGTGAGAGTGAGGATAAAACAAACAATACAGATGATAGTTGGGATCCCCCAGTTCCGTTAAGCCACCTCCCTCCAGCACAACAACAGCAGGTGAAACAGCTCTTACGTGAAGAAAATAGAGCTTTTGCTCGAGATGAGCATGATGTTGGAACCATTCCATCACTGCAACTCAAAATTCGTCTGAGTGACCCCACACCTGTGACACGGACTTATATCTCTGTACCGAAACCACTTCACAGAGAAGTAAAAGAATATCTGGAAGATTTGCTTAACAGAGGGTGGATAAAAAAATCCAAGTCACCATACTCAAGTCCTATTGTGTGTGTAAGGAAGAAGGATGGCAGCCTCCGCCTCTGCTGTGACTATAGAGAACTGAATAGAAAGTCCATTCCTGACCGTCACCCAATACCCCGAATCCAAGACATGCTCAACAGCCTGATAGGAAGTTCTTGGTTCTCAGTCCCGGACCAGGGGAAAGCCTATCACCAGGGCTTTCTGGAAGAGTCAAGCCGCCCTCTCACTGCTTTCATAACACCCTGGGGCTTATATGAGTGGGTGAGAGTACCTTTCGGCCTTTCATCTGCTCCTGCGGAATTCCAGAGATCCATGGAAGAGTGTTTGGTGGGACTGCGGGATGATATCTGCCTGCCTTATTTGGATGATAACTTGGTTCATTCCAAGAACTTTGAGGATCATCTTCACCATCTGAGAAGTGTATTGCGTCGTTACCAAAAGCATGGGGTCAAGTTAACACCAAAAAAATGTGAAGTATTCAAAAACCAGGTGAGATTCCTGGGGAGACTGGTCACGAAAGATGGCTACACTATGGACCCTGCAGACATAGCTCCTGTGCAGGCTTTGAGGAACAACATCCCAACCAACATTGGGGAATTGAGAAAGTTATTAGGGGTTGTTTCGTATTATCGCAGCTACATACCAAATTTTTCCCAGATAGCACAACCACTGTATGACCTCCTCTCTTCAGAAAAAATGGTTAAAGGGAAGAGCAAGCAGACTAAACAGAACAAGAGGAAATGGAAAGATGGAGGACAGTTGCCATCATCTCATCCCATTATGTGGTCAGCGGAACATCAGCAGGTGCTGTGCCAGCTACTTGACTTCCTTTCTCAACCACCAGTGTTAGGTTATCCTGACTATGAACTACCATTCATCCTTCATTGTGATGCCTCACAGCAGGGGCTCGGGGCAGTGCTTTATCAGAGGCAGAACAGAAAGCTGGTGGTGATTGCTTATGGATCCAGAACTCTGACCCCACCGGAGAAAAATTACCACCTCCACTCAGGAAAGTTGGAGTTTCTGGCGATGAAGTGGGCCATATGTGAGAGGTTCAGGGACTACCTTTACTACTCTCCACCATTTACGGTCTACACGGACAACAACCCCCTCACATATGTTCTCACCACTGCTAAACGAAATGCCACTACGCACAGGTGGGTTGCTGAATTGGCCGACTTTCAGTTTTCCATAAAGTATTGCCCCGGGAAAAGCTAACAGAGACGCAGATGGATTATCACGTATGCCTCTGAACATGGACCACTACATGCAAACGTGTACACAAGCAGTGCAACCTGAAGTCATGAACAGTGTATCCCGGGCTGTTACTGTCAAGTTTCAAGAATCTGAGCCATGGCTATGTCCAAGAACGATCAACACAATTATAGTGGAGGGAAACGTGCTCCGGTCGGGACTGAAATCTCAAAAAGGGCTCTAAAGGATGCTCAAGCGGAAGACCCAGTAACAGGTGAGGTGCTGAAATATGTTCTATCTGATAAGTGGCCTAAAAAGAGACACCGTTATGGCAACAGAAGAACAGCAGCACTGGCGAGACAAAAACAAAAACTGCACATTGGTGATGACGGACTGCTATATCGGAAAACCAACAGCCGTTTGCAGTTACTCCTTCCTGTAAAGTTCCATCCCCTAGTTTATAAAGAACTGCATGAACAGATGGGACACCTGGGAGTAGAGAGAGTGTTAAATCTAATCAGAGATCGTTTTTATTGGCCTCACATGCAGAAGGATGTTGAGCATTACATCACCCGCGTGTGCAGATGCCTGAAAACTAAACGCCCCTACAGACCAGTCAGAGCCCCACTTACTAACATTGTCACCACCTATCCTTTAGAGTTAGTTTCCATTGATTTCCTACATCTGGAAAAATGTAAAGGGGGGTACGAATACATCCTTGTTGTGGTGGACCATTTCACCAGATTTGCTCAGGCCTACCCCTGTAGAAATAAGGCTGCCAAAACAGCAGCAGACAAGATCTTTGGAGACTTTGTACTGAGGTATGGATTCCCAACTCGGCTGCACCACGACCAAGGAAAGGAATTTGAAAACAAGCTCTTTGCAAGCGTCAAGAATTCAGGGAAGTTTCAGGATCCCGCACAACTCCTTATCATCCTCAGGGGAACGGGCAAGTGGAACGGTTCAATAGAACACTCTTGTCAATGCTCAGAAATTTGCCAGAAAGTGCCAAGTTTGACTGGAAAGCTTCTCTCGCCAAGGTGGTCCACGCCTACAACTGCACGTGGAGTGAAGCCACAGGCTATGCACCCTACTTTCTTTTGTTTGGTCGTCAGCCTAGGCTTCCAATAGACCTCATGTTTGGCCTCACAGCAAAACACCAAAGCCCATCCCATAAAGACAATGTGGAAAAATGGAGATCAAGGATGACTGAAGCATATCAGCTGGCCTCTCAAACAGCCTTGAAAGAAGGGATGCAAAACCCATTACGACAAAAAGGTCTATGGTGCAGAGTTGAACCCTGGCAGTAGAGTCCTGGTCCGCAATTTGACTGAGAAAGGAGGACCAGGAAAGCTGAGGTCTTATTGGGAGGACAGAGTATATATTGTGACACAGAGGAAACATCAAGAAAGCCCGGTTTATGAAATAAAGCCAGAAACTGGGAAAGAACGTGTCAGAGTCGTCCATAGGAACCTTTTGCTCCCATGTGACTTCCTCCCTGTCACAAGTATGGATGTGCCAACCAAATCAAAAAACAGGAGAAAACCCAGGGACCGAGGATGGAGAGAAGAGGAGCCCATTTCTGATGAAGATGAACAGTGGACATCTATTATTGGACAGCAACCTACTATAGTAGATCAGTGGGACCAAAAGTCAGAACCAGAAATGGCAGAGTCTCGACAAGACATTGGAGCTGCACCACTGAGGGAGCTCGGAGGGGAAGATGAGCCAGTGCATGAGGCACAAGCACCAGAAGAGGCCATCGCAAAACCCAGCTCTGAGAGTGAAGAGGGGTCCTCACAGTCGGCCCTCAGTGACCATGGTGAGGCTGGATCACCCATCAGAGGAAAAAGGTATCCTTTTCGAGAAAGAAAGCCTAAAATGTTGTTTACATATCATATGTTAGGAGAGCCTACATTGTCACCTGAATAAATCAGGTACTTCATTTTCTTTTTAAGTGAAAAAGTTCAGGCTACAAGTTGAAATTGTTAAGAAAAAAAAGTAGTTATCAGATACTGAAAGATATTAAGTTTTGATTTAATTATGGTGACCTTTTGAGAAACATTGAGTACCAACATTTAGCTATTTCAGTACACATAAAGTAAAATGGCAGAACTTTTAAGGGTTAAGTGCCTTACTCAGAGTAGATGCAGATACCCGTTTATGTGGCGGATGTGGCAGTGGACGATTATCGTGTACAATAACCACTACTGCGGACATATGGCATAAAGAAGAGATGCATGCCATATCGACTGCTGGAAACCAGTGTTGCATCTAATTGGACTTTCTATGAACTCTGACTCTTTCCAGGAATGGACTGTCCTTGTGTGATTTCATGCTAACAGGTAGACTGACAAATGTCAGAAAGGGGAAAAAGTTACTCAGAATATCGGGACTCTATTTAATTTTGGGGGGGAATGTGTGAGAATAGTAAAAAGGCCACACCCCTATTTAAATACTTTTTTGGTTGTAGTAAATTGATTTATATTTTTGTGTTGGAAGTGCAGGTATATAAACAACGAGATGCATATTTGGTTTGAGCTCACTGTACAGGGAACAGCAGCTGTTGACAGATCAGAAAGGGTGTTGTTCATTGGTCTCGCCACAAGGTGGGGTAAGCGGCATAGGAACATCAGTGGTGTCACGACATTCCCAGCATATGACTGAGAACTGCTGTAACCGAGTAGAGGGCGAGCTGCTCATGCTGTTTCTGTGTTTGTTTTAACAGACCCCGCAAATAAAATGCACAAAATGTCCAACAACTGACTGGTCATTTAGAGCGTGCAACAATAGCACACTTCCAGCAACAAGACACTATAATGTGACATGTTCTGCAGACCTTTCATGCTGTTTCACATTGGCTGCTAGTTTTTACAGCTGCAGAAAATTCTTGGTTGAGCTGATGTACATATAGATTTACCTTTCATGTCCAGTATTAGCATACAAATAAACAGTTGGACAATGACAACAATTCCACAATAGTTTAACATTATTCATACAGCAAAATAATATGAAAGGTGAAATAAACAAATAAAATTATGTTTAATAACTTATACTGAACTATGTAAGTATGTTTCTTTTCTTTTTTTGCACCGTGTTATCGACCCAAATAAATGATAAATAAAAATTCTGTTCAGTATTTATTCATTTAATCAGTGTCAACAGCTAGCTCTACACAGATTTGGCTTTTTTAACTCTGTTAAAAATTCCAAGTTAGTGAATGATTACCTAGAAGTTTAACTCTCAACAAACAACAGACTAAATACTTTTGAAACGAAAACTTTAACAATCAAATAATGACAGACAGCAGAAAACTTCCTGCTGAAGAGAACTAAAACCCACATGTATAAAATTAAATAATCATGGCTATAAATATAAAATTGAGAAATCAGAAGGACTTAAGCAGATTCTGCTGGAGCCACAACACTAAGCAATCCCCCTAGATTTATCTGACAATCAGGCATGCTGCTTACCAGTGAGCATTTAAAACCTGTGTTTTAATGATTTAATGTAATATTCTAATTTTCTGCGACTTTTAATTTTGGTATGTCATAAGCTCTAAGCCGTAATCATGAAATTATAAGAAATAAATGCTTGAAATATCTCATGTCACTTTGCATGTGATAAGTCCATATTACTGTATATTAAGTTTGACCTTTTAATTGAATTACTTAAATGAAGTTTAAAATGTAATATGGGCATGTATGAACATGCTATCATTTTGGTAATACTATCCGCATGCAACAACATAACTCAACAAACTCAAGTGCCATGCTATTTGACAATAACTTAACATGGCGAAAGAAGGAAAATCGATATTACTGATTGTCTATCTTTTATTATGTTGTGAAATGCATTTACTGTTGCAATAAGAATTAATAAATCTAATCACTTTTATAAACAAACAACTGAAAATCTATATGACCTTGCAAAATTCCGGAAAATAATTCAGGTGTTGAGCTACTGCCATTTATAGAGAAAATGTCTTGCTATGTCATTGGTGCTTTCCCTTCTGGGTCACTGTTTGATCCCACAAAGTTCTCTTAAAAAATAAAATTCTCCCATCCTTCTTTGAGGAGGTTTCATCTAAAGTGTTCTCTTTTAGCCCAATTACCATTTTGGAAGTATCAACATTTCTTAAAGTTTTAGAATTCTCCAATTGAGTTGGTCCTGATTATCTTGAATCCTATTTTTTTTTAAACTTGCTGGAAATGTAATTTCCCTACCTTTAAAATATCTATTTAAATTGTACATGTACACAAACATCGGTGAGCTGCATTCCAGATCTGAAGCTGTCTTGTCTGAGTTCTTTGTTTATTTGTTTATGTATTTATTTGACAGGGACATTGCACAACAAATGTGTAGTTCAGACCAGAGATAGCTACAAGCTCATTTTCATCTGTAGTGCCTGGGCAGAGGCAAAGTGGCAGCAGATTTATACAGTGGCCAATACGCATTCTTACTCAAGTCCCTTCACAATATAAAATATAAAATACAGATAGAGCTCTAGCAAAAGGATCACTTGCAATATTTACAGTATTTACAGTATTTACACTTGCTGTTACAAATATCTACAGTTTATAAAAAAGATTGTACCTTCATACATTCTTAACAATCCCCCGATTAACCCGTTTTTTGCTAATGATCACAAATCTGAATGTCTTTCAACCACTCCTTCAGGTCAAGTTTAAACTGATGTAAGGTACTACTCTCTGGAACAGTTAATGGCAACGAGTTCCACATCACTGCAGCTTTCACAGAGAACCAATTCTGTCCAAAGGTGGAGGATCTAAAGTTCCCAGAACAATCTCCTCTGCAGGAAGCTCGCGTTGTTCTACATCCTGCCTCGTCACAAGATTTAAATAAATTCTCAGGGGCTGTGGGGCCAAATCATGAAGGATTTTAAATACTAAACTGACAATTGAAAACAAAATGAAATTTTCAAATGTTAATAATTTATATTTCTTCACAATTGTACGAAACAGGTTTTTTATCTAATATTTTGAGTGCCTGTTTGTACAGGATTTGAATCGGCTGTAACGCCGGTGTTGGTTGATAACGACCAAGCTGTAATGCAATATGTAAGATGTGAAAATATCATCGCATGCATATAAAGCTTGGCTGCATCTGTGCTCATTTTAGGGCGAATATATCTGAACTATACTAAATGAAATTTGACCGTTTTTATCAGTTTTGAAATATCCTTCTTAAACGCCAGTGTCCTGTCCAACACTACGCCTAAATACTTGACAGACTCGGCTTCGAGAATTCTTATTCATTTTACAATACATTCCGGTGCGGAGCGGGAAGTATTCCTTATTGAGAAAAACATGCTGACAGTTTTGCTAATATTTAGTTTCAAGCATGATTGCACCATCCAATCTGAGATTTGTTCCATCGCTCTCTGGAGCTCAGCTGCTGCTTTCTGACTTGATTTTGCATGGACATATATCACGGCGTCGTCGGCGTACATTTTTTACGTGAACTTCAGGACAAATATTTGGAAGATCATTTATATATACACTGAACAAGAGAGGGCCCAAAATAGAGCCTTGTGGCACCCCGACTGAACTGTCTAAAAAAGAGGACTTAATGCTCCTAATTCTTGTGCAATGCTTCCTATTCTCTAAATATGATTTTTACCATCGTAATGTCTCATCAGAAATATTGTGAGTGGACAATTTGGATAACAGGATGTTATGGTTTACCGTGTCTTTTCAGGTTTAAAAATATGGCACCCACCACCCCCCCTTTCTCCAACATGGCCTTGAGTTGTTCAACAAAATAACAAAGTGCTGTTTCAGTTGAATGGTGTTTTCTAAAACCAAACTGAAGAGGATTCAGGGGGTACTCTCCATAATTCAACAACCTTAGATATTACAGGTAGGTTACTCACTGGTCTATAGTTGGCCAGCTCAAGACCGCTTACCACCGCGGAAGACCGCTTCTCTGATGGATCGATTGATTAGCTGAGTAGTAGGTCGACATATGGTGGCAGCGTTCCTTTTGATCGTACACGAATCTAAACCATAACCATCCTGTGACTTTGACTTTTTAAGAACTTCTTGCTCTGAGACCCCACTCAAGTGAAACACTGGTTTGGTTGATTCTGTACATTTCATTTCCGTTGTTCTTTTACCAAAAAACAAAACCAAATCGTTAATAGAATATTTGAAAGAACTTTTAAAAGCACTAGCTACCTTTGATTCATCTTGTGTTAAAACATTGTTTATTTTGATTTCACAACATTTCTGAGAGTTTTTTTCCGATAAATAGTATTAATGTGCTTCCAGACTTGTTTCCTTTGGCTTGTGTTGTCTAATCAATAAAAAAGTTTGCTTTTGACGTCCTTAGTTCTTTCACTACTTTATTCCGATAGTCTTTAAATAGACACATATCATTTTCAATTTTAGATTTTAAAGCCTTCTTAAGAAGATAATCTCTTCTCCTCATCAATTTCCAAATGTACCTTTTTCAACCAGGGTAAATGTGCCTTTTTGTTCAACTTAACACATTTTTAAATAAATTTCTCCTTAACATTATTAATAAGATATAAAAAGCTCACACATAATGAGCCTGTATCATCATTAGAGTTCAGAACATTCCAGTCTACCTTTTCCAACTCTTGGTCAAAATGTGCCAAATCTTTGTTGGGTATTTTATAAAAGGCCTCTTTCTTAGATGTTCTAAATGTAACTCTGCTTTTGTTTGATTTCCGTGCTATGAGAACTAAATTGTGATCTGACATTCATGTGATAAAGTTAAAAGATTTTATTATTCTGTCTGATTTATTTGAAAATACCAGGTCAAGTTCTAAATTATAAACTTGTATTTCTATTTCACACGTAAAAATACCCACAACACAGCGTAAATGTGTATTACGTCCGAATCTGCCCGGAAGAGAAACAAGAAGCACTTCCGAGGCATTCGTAAATCCAAGGGGAATATGAACATGGCAAAATTACAGTGTTTTGGGCAGATTAAACCCTATTACAAGCTTAAACTGTCCTGCCCCTACCACATCCGCTCTACGGATGGCCAATGATGGAGGAAGTGGATATAAATACTGCTGAATGACTCAGACTGGCTCCAAAATTCTCAGGGTAAGTAAGAAAACATAAAATTAGCTAAAAATAAGGTCCATGCTGGAAAAAAACCGGACTGTCAGCGGTAATGAAAGTTCATCACCACTGTAGGATCAACTCAGTTTATACTGTCTGTTTAGGATCCTAGGAATTTATTAAAACACAAGTTTAGACACATGTGAGTTGGATTAATTGATTTGTTTGTAACTGTTAAATCAAGGTTTGCTCATTGTTCATTAGCGGCGCTGCAGACTAGTTTCTGCTGTTGTTTGCCTGTTTTGTGTTTACTGGTTTTTAATAAAAGCAATGTCATTTCTCCTGTACTTATCATTTTTCCTTCATTCTGTTGATCACAGTTGAGTGGCGGCCATCGTGCCCAGCCCTAGGTCAGTTTGTGTGATTTCATTTAGCGACTCCTTCCCTTTATACACACACACACACACACACACACACACACACATTGGGAAGGGCTGCTGTGACTCAGTGGTCGAGTTGTCGGCCTGCAACCCAGAAATTGTGGGTTCTATTCCTGCTTCCTCATGCTACATTCCTTTGTGTCCTTGGGCAAGACACTTCACCTACCTTGCCTACTGGTGTTGGCTAGAGGGGCCGATGGCGCGATATGACAACCTGTCAGTCTGTCCCAGGGCAGCTGTGGCTACAAATGTAGCTTGCTTCCACCAGTGTGAAAGTGAATGAATAATGAATTCTAAAGTGCTTTGAGGAGGTCTATGAGGTCTCGAAAAGCACTATATAAATGCAATCCATTATTAACATTCCCATTTTTCTAGATCTTTAGTCTTCATTACATTTTTTCTGACTGTTTAAATTGTTATTTATTATTTTTAATATGTGCAGTCCCAAAATGTATAATTTAATGTATCATTTGGTTCAATTGTATAATATTAATATCATGGAATCCTGCATTACATTTTTTACTATTTTTGGTTCAGATCGGCATTTGGACCAATGACTGACAGATGACCTGATCAACTCCGAATTAGTCTGACTGAACCAGTATTAGTAGATATTTACAGAAATCACAGATCCACATTTCCTTCAAGTTGACTATGAGTCGATCATAGAGAACCCGGATGTGCCTCGGTAAACAGCACCATTTTCTGTCTGAAAAACATTGTTACAAAGGAACAGAAACTGTAAAGAATAACCTGGATGTTCAGTGTTCTGAGCTCCTCTCAGCCTCAACAATAATGCAGACAGAAGCTGATTGGTTGATATGATGGATGTTTTTACAAAGTCTAATAGATTTATTTCCACAGTACACACTTCTAACGCTAATACTCATGACGTTTATTAATTGTGGATCCGTGGTTCTGATCTGAAGAGACCCTTCAGGCCCGACTCTACAAACTGTCCTCAGGGTTAGGCTACCCTCCCACAGGAAGAAACAACATCCAACATGTCCTGCAGGGTTTATTTATCGTCTTATTTCTGCTGGGAGACATCACTGTTTATGACACACTCTGATTACCTGAATGGAGAAAAGCTTCATAATGCCAACCCGTAAGTCTTTACTGACCAGTCCGTAGATGATGGGGTTCAGAGCTGGTGGAATTATGATGAACAGGATGCTAAAAAAATTCCTTATATTTTGGGTGACAAAGGGGAACCTGAGACTCACGATGATGATAACTGAAGCGATCTGATAGAGCACATACACAACGAGATGAGGCGCACATGTCTGAAAGGCCTTCCTATGAGCAATACTGTCTGTTCGGCGTTGTTTGAAAGAAGCACTCAGGATTCTGATGTAGGAGAAAGCAATGATGACAAACACCCCCGTACTCACTGTCCAGGTCATGGACAGACCTGGAAAACACAGAAAGATACACTAACTCAGATATGACTCACAGTTTCAGATGAAATAGAAAGCTTTCCTCTCAGTAAATGCTCAGACCATAGATGTTGCTGACGGGAGTGGGAATGCAGGCCAGGTTCAGAATGGCCCGGTTGCTGCAGTAGACATGTTGGATCAGTCGACCACACAGCGGGACGTTCATGTGGAAGGAGAAGAGCACGGCGATGAGCAGCAGCGCCACGATCCAGGCCAGAGCGCAGCAGCCGTGCAGCCGAGTTGAAGTCATGATGGAGTGATACCTGAGAGGTTCACACACCGCCACGTACCTGCAGAGAAACACAGCACTGTCAGAGGACACGGTTCAACCTAATATCGTCATGTATTTCTATATGTTAAAACACATTTCTCCAGTTTTTCTACTTTAATACAAATTTATGTGGCTTCCTATACACCTTATACTTTTGGGAATTTATTTCTGATAAAATAACGTTAAAATAAAGCGCAACAATAAGTCACTGACAGCTGTAAACCTGTAGTTTCTTCTGTGTCAGAGTCGCCATTAAAACCCATTGTTTTCTATTGCTGGAGGTGATGGGTTCTCACATCCGGTCTGGGAGAGGTTAAATCTGGTCACAAAAGACTCTGAGAGCCAAAATCATTTATAGATGAGCATGTTTCCTTTTGAACCCCAGTTTTATTACTCTGAACAGTCGTTTAAGGGGGTTCAAAACTGCAACCAGCAAATTAAATGTCATTACACAAAAAACTCTCTTTCACTTTTGTTCCTTAACTGTACTGAAAATTACCAGAACCCTTAAACCGAACAATGGTCGTTATGAAACACGACTTTACGTATCGTTACATGAAAGCATTTCATTAAGCACATAAATCACAGATTTTGGCGTCTGCGGGCCTAAAATACTAAACTTGTCAACCTTAAAATCTGCACCTTGACGGCGCCTGTGATGAAAAAATAAATATATATATATATATAGATTTTTTAATTTATTTCTCAGTAGGCAGCATAAGCATAAGGAATGATATGCAACAACAAAATGTTCAGGATTAAGGATTAATATTGATACATTAAGGTGAAAGAAACAAATTTACACAGTTTGATATGTAGGTGATTTACTACCTGTCGTAGGCCATCACTCCCAGTATAGTCTGCATTGCTACACCATATGTGTGAACACAGAAACCCTGAGCGATGGCTGGGAGATAGGAGATCTTCTTCTGCCCCGTCAGGAAGTGCATCATGAGGCGAGGAATGACCGCTGTGGCCCCCAGCAGGTCACAGACCACCAGGTGACAGATCATCACAAACATGGGTCTGTGCAGGTTCCTGTCCATCATGATAACAGAGACCACCACACCGTTCCCCAGTAGCACCACCATGTAGGCAAACAGGGCCAAGAAGAACAAGAGAGGACCCTGTCCTGGTGGAACATCGAAACCCTCCAGTTCAAACACAATCGGCTGTTTCAGAGGAGTTACCATTGATTGGTTCTCCATCCAAAGCAGGAAAGCTCTGTGAAACATGGACAGGTATACATCTTATCATCTTACAGACAAGAATGAAAAGAGAGCAAAATCTAGAACACAGAAACAGTATGTACCACAAACCATGCAGTCTAAGATGAATGAGCTTTAAATGCACCCTCCTCTCCTCTCTAGTCATAGCGCTGCTGTTGGTTTTGAGCTGTCCATTTAATGATGTCACTTTGTATATAATTCATAATCATCATCATATTAATCATGGGAGCACTTTCCCCGCCTCCATGCCGTGCTGAGCTTCACTTCCTGAATCTGGCATGTAAACAAATAAACTATGTGTCGTTTGGAAAAAATAAAAATCCTGCTGGATCAGAAGCAATTTAGATGCAGTTCAACCATGGTTAAGTTTCATATTGTTTTAGTTATAGGTTATATCAATCAATCAAATTTTATTTATAAAAGCGCTTTACAACAACTTTAGGTTTGTCAAAGCGCTGATCAGCAACAAGAATAAAATAATTAAAAGTGAGAAATACATAAAAGCAATCAAGTCTACCTAAAAATAGCTAAAACAGTGTTCGAGTGACAACTGTCAACTCTGAAAAGCTATTTTAAATAAGTAGTGCTTAACGTTGGGTGACACACAGCCATCGGGTGGCGCTAATCTGCATTCTAGCTCCACAGGAAGTGGGGTCAACAGCTGCCGGCCGGGGTCGGCAACAGACGACAATCCCCAACCATCTTCCTTTGCTGGCAGAGGAAGGCCCGCGTTTCTGGGCGAAACTTGCTTCAGAGAACTCAAACACCACAAGTTGAATCCTAAACATTGATAAACAAAACATTGTGTGATCCTCAAAACCCGATGAAAGAGCTGAGCCAGCCAAGGCTACGTTCATTCGACGCCACAGAGCCGATAAGAATTGTCATGCTGGAAATCACCAAAGGTACTGTCAGTGAAAGAATGCCGGGGCTGATCGCTACGTAGCCGGCCGGAGGGAGCCGGAGCCAGGAGCTTCCCAGCGTGCTAGGCCGGAGAACCAGATTAGCAATCCTTTGTTAGCCTGCTGGCTAACGACCTTTGGGAAACCCCCCTTCATTGACTAAGGAACACCTTGGAGGACTTTAAACGTTCATGAGGTTTGTCTGGACAGAGGCAAATTAGTTAGGATAACTACTTTTAAAAGTGTTTCCATCTGTATCTGTTTGGGTAATCCAGGCCGTCCGGCTTAAAGCTTTAACCAGTGTTTTAAAAGACTTTCCCGACCAAGATTTTTTTTTATAATCCTACTATTTGTGTTACCCACTCGAACAAGAGCTTCATTTTGTTTGTTTCATGTTTAATAAACATGTTCTTCTGCGTTCAGACCGCAGGCTTTGTCAGCGTCAGCAACGTCAAGATTACATATTAAGTCTATGGAGGAGCATCGCTGTCTCTGCGGCGCTTTGTGAGCTTTGGCTCCGTCAACTTTTCAAGCGTTTCCTGCGTTTCAATCTTCAAAGCTCATAACGCTAGCAATGCATAAGTTGAAGCTAGTTGAACTTTTGACGGTCCTAATGCTCTTGAAGCAGCACGGTAACCAATTAGTTTTACTATTGTGCAGTTGTCAGAGCAGATTAGAATCTTTTCTTCCAATTTTCTTTATTCACCTTCTTTTACTGAAGATGAACCTCAGGAGAACTTTTTCCTTCAGCCAACACACCTGTAAAATGTGAGGCCCAACTGGAGGCATTAATGCATGTACCAATGTTTGACAGTCAAATAGAAGACTGTTACCTTTTGCTAAATACCATACCAAGTTTATTTATACAGCACACTTAATGACAGCTTGAGAGCTGACCACCAAGGTGCTGTACATTATAAAACACACATACAAAGATAAAAATAACAATAATCAATAGATAAAAATAATAAAATACCACTTTAAAAATGATAGAAATATAAAATTGAAAAAAATAAAGTCAAAGGAAAGGCTAAAGAATTAAAGCTAATTTTTAGTCATGACTTAAAGTGTGTGAGGATTGGCAACAGCCTTACTGGAAGCGGAATACGATTCCAAAGTGAAGGACAAGAGATCTGCCCTTTAAATCAGCTTCATCTTTAATTGTCAGACTTGGGGTCCTTACAAAAAAACACATAAACACAATATAATATTAAAGATAAAAACATGTCAGTTAGAATTATGTAGGAAATGTACAACACTTGCGATGGCTTCCCTAAATGACAGCGCTAGTGAATAATTGTCTGCAATGAGCCGTACCAAAGAAGAAGCGTAGATCTGGTTTAGTTTAGCACCCAGCATCCCAGGGCTCAGCTAGAAAAGCAAACCTGACCCTGCAAGGAAAAGCTGCAAAGGTTTGCAATGACTGGAAAACTTATGTAGAACATCCTGGATTCGATTCCCGCTGGGGACGCTGTGGGTGCTGAGGATGTGTTTGTTGGCAAAAGAGTCTTTCTGTGTGGAGTTTGCATGTTCTCCCCGTTTTTCCTTGAGTAGTTAATGTGAGCTACTCCAACAAAAACATGCACCAGTCCTGGGCTGTATACTGCCTCCTCCTGGCTGTCTGGGGCGCCTGAAGGTTTGGGAAGGATCTGGCTGGAATAAATTGATCCTTCCACGTGCTATGTCCAGCTGGGGAAACCCCACCCCTTCAGGTGAAAAGAAGGGCAAGAAGGAGGCTTGAGCTCAGTGCAGGGCCCCAATGGGGTCGGCAGAGGGAGAGCAATGCCCAGGACTGGAATTAGGTAGGAACACTGGGTGATAAATAATGAGGAAAAAACTGTGGGACAAACAAAATATATAAAAAAAATAAAATAAAAACGTATGAATTGTAGTTTATTTTTTATGAGCGTTACTTGATGAATCAAGAATCAAGCACATTTTAATAAATAGATATGAACAAAATAATAAAATAAAATGAAAGAATAATGATAATAAAATGAACTAAACTGGAATTGAGCAAGAAAGGAAAAATTTAATTTCAAACGAGTGAAGTACTGCAAAATAGGATCCAATAAAGACTGAAAGTAATAAAAAATAAAACGAAATATGATGAGAGACCCTGTTGGAATTCAGTGGACAGCCAGAATCACATGAAGGAACACAAATTATTAGTCACATAAAAAACACATCAGGAAAACCAAAATAAGTGAATTAAAGGTAATCATCAATGAATTAAAGGTAATTCATCATACACCTGTAATCCAATCAGTCATACAGCACGAGGGAGGTCCAGAGTGTCCATACCATTTCCTTCTTCTACATCTCCTCCTCTACGTCCACATCACATACGTCATCACCTGCAGGATCAACCAGAGATTTCTCCATCATCTGGTGTGTAAAAGTTCTGTCAGACACTCTGACCATTAGTTCCTGAATGCAAGGAATGACACAACAGCGATCCCGTCTTTCATGACCATCAGGTCTTCTAGAGGCGTCGATATCTCAACCACAGACAGCGTCCAGTGTCTCATGGCCGTCGGTCCATCACTCCTTGGAAGGCTCCTTCCAGAGAACCTCCACTGCAATCCTTAGAAGGAAAAAGAGATCAGGAGAGCGGGTTCAGGTCCCCCTCTTCAGTACTTCTCATTTTGTTCTGAGGTTCAAACTGTATGAACGCTTTCTGTAATATTACTTTTAAAAACTAACAAGCAACAGTTAATGCTATAGCAAAACATTTTACTTTGATTTATTCTATAAAAGAAACATATTTTTCCCATCAAATTTTTCTAAGTTCACAGAAAGTTGGGAATACTTAATAACCATTTCTTCTGCGGGAAAAGAAGAAAACCTAAATTATTATATAATATTAATATTGCATGTTTTCTAGGGTTTTTGTATGGACTCAAACGCAGAAGGGGAACAAAGTTCCTGCTTTATGAACTCTGCATTAATTACTTTGTTAAACAATGACTGAATTTGTTAGGTAAAATTACAAACATGACTTTCTTTCCAGGGTAACTAAACATTAGTGTAATTATTTCAGTAATTAGTTCACTTTCCACCAACACAAGAAAATTGTGTAAATTTAGTGCTGTCACTTAAATCTAACACTGTAATAATTTTAACTCAAAAAATCTCTCTAGAAAAGGTTTTCTAAGCATGTTTTGCATATTTGTAGAACATCTAACGGTGCGTATACACTGAACACGTCAGACGCTACCAAAAAGCGTAACACGCCCCTAGCTGGTCGCCATAACATTCGCACCTTGAAGCGTATCCAAAGCGAACTGGCTTCGCTTTAAAATATGCCGTTTTCACACGCAAGAACCGGAAATGTGGAAGGATCCTGACCAGGACCGCTCCGCTGCCCTCCTCTTCCCTCCCTGCCTCCCTCCTTCTCCCGACCCTCCAGGAGCTCCCAGTGGATTCTGGTCTATGAGCCGACCACGTTAAATGTCGGGACCGCTGCTGAAGGAAGGATCAGTAAACACCCCGGCTCCTCACCCAGTTTGTGCCGCGAAGATCCAAGCTTTGCCCCGCCGCCACACCAACTACAAAGCTGAGCGTCTGTTCATCTGTCTGCTGTTAGTGAAAGTTTATATGTGAGCGGCGCTGGATGTGCTTTGGTGGAGACATTAGCAGGTCTTGGTGTTCGGGTGAAGAAGCTGTTTTATGGCCACAACTGCTCTTTTAAGAGCCACTAACAAAACCCTTTAGAGCATTCCTGTCTAAATAGTTGAACCTCTTTATAATGTTTATTTTTTTTTATTCCTGTCTCTGTAAAGAAATCAGCTGGTGTCATGCAGCTTGGGGTAATTAGCCACAGTGTTTATCAGTTTACATGTTCTGCTGATGCTGTGACGGCATCACTGAAACCCTCAGCTGATTGGCTGTTATGGCACGACTTGAAGCTGTAGTTCAGATTTCTCCCACTTCTGCGGTAGACATAAAATGCAGCGCGCCTCTTGGGTCGCGCCTGAAACGCATCAGCCGCACTGCTTGGTCACGTAAATAAGGCAGAAAAGCTTTTTCTGACGTGTCGTGGGATCCCAAGTCATGCTTAATCGCGCTCCTCCATCGACTTTACATGTAAATCGTACTCTGGTGGTGTCTACCGCGTTCGGTGTGTAAGCACCATAATAAAGCAGTTACTGATTATACATTAAAATTCTTATGTTACATATTATTCCTTAATGTACATTATGTTATTCTTTAAAACACGTTTAAGTTGTGCCATGGTTCATGTTCATTTATTAATGAGGCTCTGTTTGAAAGGGTTCTGGCTTTAACTGTTCTGCTAGTGTTGGCTGATTTGTACATATTACTACCAAACTAAACTTTTATTTTATTTTATAAAAAGCTCTAATGGTTAGAAAATGTTCAACATTTTTTCCTGCACTTCTTTTTTTTAGGACATCAATCAAACAATAAAACAACAGAACAAAGTCAGTTTCTCTGCTGCAGATTTGAAAATAAAGATGTCACTTCCTACTCTGTTTAGCAGTTACTGTTTCTGTTAATAAAAACACAAAACCAAGTCAAGTTTATTATTTAATTTTATTAGAGTGCTTTAACAAACAGCAGGACAGCTGAACATAGTGCTGGACAGTAAACCGAGAAAGAAAACAAATAAACCGTAATAATAAAATACAGCAACAAGCAAATACTGCAAAATAGAAAAAAATAGGGAACAGTACAATTTAAATACTGGAAATCAAATATTAGTATTTAAAAAGTGTTACCATTACTAATAAAAAAGACAAAGCCAAGTTAAAATAATGGTCTTTCAATCTTGATTTAGAAATTATTGCACAGGTGGATAAGCTTGCTCCATAATTTTGGTCTGACAAACATTCCCCAAGGGAATTGTAATTTAAAGTCAACTATTTAAAATGATTCCATTGTTTAAATTATTTAAATATTATACGGTTTGGTTTAATTTTATTCCTAATCTTCATTTCGAAGGCTAATAATGAATAAACAACATCATGTTAATGCTTTGGTATTTTTCGGCAGCTACAGGAAGACTGTTTAGCTTATAGTGAGTAAAAATAATGGAATAATACTGTAACTTAGTCAGGATGACCCCAGACAGAGCGCAGTCTAAACCTGCTCTACTTCCAGATGTTTAGTCAGCTGCAGTTATCAGCTTGTACCGTACGATTTGTTGAAATGTGAGGAGAAAAATGCTGGCAAGATATCTATATCTATATCTATATCTATATAGGTATAGATATAGATATAGATAGATATATATACCTTTTTTTTCAAAGACTATGGCTGTTACAATCAGTCTAAGTATTCATGAGTATATTTCCCAGTATGAGTAAAGGATTTTAATAGTCCAACATTATTCAATATAAATTTAACCATTTAAAGAATAAATCTTTAAAGTTTGTTTAAACTCAAACTGAAAAAGTTAAAACTCAAAGAAAGAAACAAAACCAGACCACTGGTTATTATTAGAATTCAAAATATTATTATTTTTTCAAAATATTTCTGCCAGTTCACCTCTGGAGCTTCTAAAAAAATATAAAAAATTTAGAAAGAAAGTGCTTTCAGACGATATAAGATGTCTTTAAGATGACATCATAACTTTATTGGAGTAAAACATCTTAGAGAAATATTTTTGGATCTCTTTGGACTGCATCCCATAAATAATGGGATTAAGGGCGCTTGGAACGATATGATACAAAAAAGATGCTATTTTCTTCCCTTCTGTGTGCTGAGGGAAGCGATGTAGAATAATGATGATCATTCCACTAAATAACATAATCAGATAAACCAGCAGATGAGTGCTGCACGTTTTCAGAGCTTTCCTGTTCAGAGTCTTGTTCTTACTGGTCAAACACACCGCAGTGATCTTAGTGTAAGTGATAACCATGCTGCCTATCGATGCTGTAATGAGAACCACTGTGAATGTAAGGCCGTAGACGTTATTCATGAAAATATTCTCACATGAAAGAAGAAACAATCCAGCGTTGCTACAGTATATGCCATTTATAAAAGTCCTGCAGCGGCTCAGTCTTATCGTCAGACCCAGCAGAATCCCGACCAGAACCAAGGCTGCCCCCCAGGCAGAGACCGTCAGCTTCATCAGCATCCTGTTGGTCATTATTGCAGAGTAACGCAGAGGATTACAGATGGCCACATATCTGTCAAAGGCCATGATCATCAGCACTGCGTGGCAGGTGGTGCTAAACATGTGTACGATGAAAGCCTGAACAACACACTCATGGTAACCGATGAGGCGTTCAGATGGAGGCCTCAGGATGTCCAGAAGCAAACGGGGCAGCACCACAGAGTTACCTAGAACATCATTAGCTGATAGATTACAGAGCAGGAGATACATGGGCTTATGGAGGGTCTTATCCAAAACAATCAAAATAACAATCCCAACATTTGCAACTACGATAAACAGATAGGAGAGAAGAACAGAGACAAACGCAGCATATCTAGAGTCCTCTGTGAGTTTTAAACCCTCCAGCTGCAACGTGAAACTGTTGAACGTGTGACTCTCCTCTGACCTGAAAGACAAAGATTCATGGTAAATGGTAAATGTTCTGCATTTGTATAGCGCTTTACTCAGTCCCTACAGACCCCAAAGCGCTTTACACTACATTCAGTCATCCACCCATTCACACAATGATGATGGCCAGCTACATTGTAACCACGGCTGCCCTGGGGCGCACTGACAGAGGCGATGGTCCAAACTGTTAAATATCTGATACAAACAACTGATTGTTGCTGAAATTGTCCAGTCTAACAGGTTAAACTTATGTATAAATGACAGAAATTGAATTACTTGTTTGTCATGATGATCCTTAAGCCTTTAGTATCATAGCTGGGGGTGTTGTAGCAGAAAGTTTCCATCTTAAAATACGAAGAAAAACAGGTTTAAGAGCCTAAAGCTCAAACTATTAGACACCACAATAGTTTCTAGTTCTGACAAATAAAACACATTTTACTTTCATTAACCTAAATCAAATCAAAATAAGCCATGCAAGTGAAAAATGCATGCATTGAATTGCCAAGTCATAAAGAAAAACATGTATAATCTGTTCTCTTCCTAACGTCTCAGATTTTCTTTTATATCAGAAATCACATACATGACCTTTAATAAGAGGAAGATATTTTTCACAGCACCACAGAACATCATGTGATCCATACTGACACTTAACGACCAATCCCCCCATGTGAAAACATTGTTCACTAAGAAGCACTTAGAAAGCTGCTGTTGCTATTATTATTTAAGTTAATTCAAAGTAAAAGTTACTCCAACATGCTCCACCCTACAGGCGCATTTCAAAAAGGAAGTCACACATTCAGCTTTCAGTCTGCTTTAGTAGGAGTCTGTTGTATCCACTTGACCTGTTTAATCAAATAGGATGACTTAGATTTCAAAGTGTAGGTTCTGAAGCTGGTCCAATGTCATACTGGGATGTGTGTATGTAGTTTTATTAAATCCAGCTCATCAAACTGCAGCAGTGAGGCCTACAGGATCTGCTCCAATCTCTATCACTGCCATATGTTTGCTTCCTCACAAACGAAAAAGGAAAGCTGCTCTTTCTAAGTACATGGAGCTCAACTGCTGCTGCTCTGCAACTCTAACCTGGACTCCTTTTTAACAACAACGAACCTTTTTGTATACTACCTATTGTACCCCTAACATCCAGTTTTCTCACACAGGGTGTGATTCATTATTTATGTAATCCTTTTCTTCTCAGCTTCAGTTCTTCTGTGCAGATTTTCTACAAGGTTTTGGAATCTGACGTTGAGTCAAAAATACGCAGTCCAGTTGTTTCTCATCAAACTACCTGCTACGTTTCTATGTGGACAATGTTCTAAACCAGTGGTTCCCAAACATTTTCTTCTGGGCCCCCCTTTTGGTTTACATAACACCAAACGCCCCCCCCCCCCCCCGCGCAAATTCTCTCACTCACACACCTTGTCCAATCAGAGTACACTGCAGTTTATTTCACTTTCACCCTTTTATTAAGAAAATTGGACGAATTAAGGGCTGACTGCAATAAACAACGGGTTGCATAACAATAAAATACAACCTCAAGTAACAAAACAACAAACAATCTTACCAGTGTAAAAAAATTAAGGGTAAATTTTTAATTGTAGTCTGTACAACAGTATTTTTGCTGTCAGTGTAATTTTTTCAAGCATCTTAACAACGTAATGCTTTTCTTTTTTAAATTTGTTGTAACAAAATTCCACACTGTGATCCATTCATTCTTTTAAAAGAAAGGTTCTCTGTTCAAAAAGGGATAATAATTATGAACAACTCCCTGAGAGGAAAATAAATTAAAATAAAGGTTTGTCATAAAAAATGACTTAAATCCTGCCATCTTCTCAGTGACTGGTGTGAGCCTGCTTGTTGCTGCAGATCTTCTCAAATCTGGGTTTTAGTTGTGAGACTGCCACCCTGAGTTCAGTTTCAATGTCCAGCTTTGACCATTTTGCTAGCTGTCAAGTAGTGATTTTGTTATTTTGTTTATCATTCATTTGTCTCGCGCCCCCCCTGCAATGGCACGACGCCCCCCCTAGGGGGCGCGCCCCACACTTTGGGAACCACTGTTCTAAACTATTCTGTTCAAAAAAATTACATAATATGTGTACATTGATTATTGTACATTACATTAATGTTTAAAATGAATATAAAGAAAAATAAAACCACCATCCCATTATTTTATCCATCATTTAAACTATCCAGTTTTGGGCCAGTTTTTTCTTTGGTTCTGCAGAATAATATTGCTCCATTTTTGTGGTAAAAACTTATGGAAATCAGGCTCCTTAGAATTCTTACTAGGACTGGTTGTTAAAGATCAGTAATTTTCGGCACAATGGCCCAGAGTCTGGAAGTTTCTCCCCTTCGCACAAGAAGGTTGTTCTCTGTGGGATGGTAGTCTGGGCATTTAGAGGCATGTCCTTGGTGGTTACCCACTTGTTCTCAAGTTCAGCAGCCAAGCAATTCAGCACTTTGTTATGGCAACCGGGGTATCTTCCTTTAGTTACGCTTGTTTTGGAACCCACCGAGGGACTTGATGAACATCCAACACTCGTTTGTGACTTTCTGAAGAAGACTTATAACTGTTTTATTATTTATGGTGAGAAGCCTAAGTTTGAGGCCTGGTCACGCCCACCTGGTTTGACTCAGCAAAGTTCCTTGGATAACTTTTGATCCCCAATGCCTTAAGTCTGTCTTCGCTCATTTAGAAGTCTGTAGGTCAAAAGCCCTAGGACGACTTTGATCGAATATGACATCTATACATGGCACAAAAGGACATGTTTGATTCAAAATGGCCGATTTCCTGTTGGGTTTGGACTATGGCTACAAGAGATTTTTTTGTAGGTGCTGAGACCCTGTGTTGAAAGACATTGTGCTCAGATAAAGGATGGCTTGGGGCTGGTGTTTTTAAGGCTTCTAGGGGGCGCTTGGAAGTAATTAGGCCATGGCCACCATATAGTAGCATACACAACTCTCTGTGAATGGACTAATATGTATCATGTTGAATCTGGTTTGGACTGGATTCGTTTTCTGGAAATTAGAGCCAAATGTATGTCCATGGCGTGATGCAGCAGTTCGTTACACCACCACAGCCGCACCCTTTTTTGAAAACTCTCAGTACTGGACACAGAGTTACCCCAACTAGTTTCCAGCCACTGTGCAGCTTTATTATGCTAATTTGCTCAACTGTGTAAATTCTGGGCCTTTCACTGCAAAACATTAAAATTTTTGTTCTTAGGGGGCGGGGCTTAAGTGGTGTCAGCATTTGCCATTTTAGGATTGTCAGGGACCTGATGAACATCCACCACAGAAGGTTTCACCCATCTGTGACTTTCTTAAGAGGAGTTAAAACAGTTTTAATGTTTTTGGCCTCTAGTCCAACTTTGATGCCTGGCCACATCTTCATCATATACGAAAAGTCTAATTTTTTCTTAAATATTTATATATAGGCCACCCTAACCAGTTTTGAAGTTGATCGGTCAAAATTCCAGGAAGGAGTTCGATCAAAAGTGGAGGCTGTAAACAGCAAAAATTGGGTCATAATCGCACGTTCACACTAATTATTATGTCTGTATTTTCTTAGTTAATTGAGTGTGTGTGTGTGTACGTGCGTGTGTGCATACCTATTATTCCTATGTCATTTTGATCTATTTTATTCTTCTCACCTGCCCAGGAACTGCAGATAGAAATTAGCTTATAGCTATAATCTGGTACAAGCCATCGTTTTACTTCTTGTAACTACTCAACCTTTTACATGGTCCCTGTCTTAAGTAAACCAATAACCTGAACTAACTAAACTAAACATTCAAACCAAAATGTACGACTTCCTGTGTGTTTGGGACCATGACATTTTAAAATAAAGCAATGAAAAGCAACACATTCAGCAGAGAGGGATGGCATGCCAAACACAAAGGCCTCATTGTCATTTTCTTACAGCAGCACCTGAGTAAATATTGCACTTACCAGTGACTGCGTTTGGGTCCATCCATTCCACCACACACCCCTGACATTACAGTCTGACAGTCATGAATTTGACAATTGTCGTTTCTTTCCCTTTTTTGTGAAGGACGTGCTACCGGAGAAACTCTGAATAAATGATGAGGGAAGATTCCATCAGATTCGTGACGCACAAATACTGCACTTCCTGCCTTTAAGGGTAAAATTAATTCTGGGGGCCTGCACTGTGTCCCACTGATCAGGACAACTGTCTGAGGTCTCACAGTAACTCGCAAGTTATCCAATTTCTCCTCAAATGGTATGGGGACATAATACTTGGGTAGTGCTGTACCCATACAAACAACACAAGACTTATTAGATTCTGATCTGGCAGAATAATTAGCGAACTGATACCACAAGTTTCCTTGAACCCAGCTTTCTCGAAGGACATTAGAAGTGACGGATCTCTGATGAAGCCCAGCCAAGGTGACCGCTCGTCCCGGATGCAGAGTCCAAATGGCACCCCCTAACAAAAAATAAAGCACAAACAGGTCAATGTCTCAGTTATTCTAGCTCTGCAGCCCCAGAGCTTCAAAGAATGTGTCATTTTCTCCATTTCTTCACGTGGGATCACTAGATGAACAGGAAGTATCCAAACCACTGTTTAGGAGTTATTTTTAAGTCTAATTCTCTCAGTTTTTTGCTTCAGTAGTGGTATGCTTGTCCACCATTGGTCCTGTCAGCCCCCTTTGCAGTGACTGGCATACACCCAAGTTGCCCTCTCAGCGACCTTTACAGTAGTGTAGGTCACAAGCTGAACCTGGAACGGACCCTGCCAGTGCTTGACTTCCAGTGTCATCTCCGCAGTTCTTTAATTAAGACCCAATCTCTGGGTCTGATCGGATGAAGTGGTCCCACTGCCGATTTGGGCAGGGTGTTCTTAAGCTGTTGGTGCACCTGTGCAAGAGTTTTGGAGAGATTTTGACAGTAAGAGATCATTGCATCCTCACATAAATCTGTGCAGAGATGCGGTTTCATCGTGGGTTTAACCCCATTGCAGAAGGTCTGCCAAAAAGAATCTGAAAACGTCTGAGGTTATTTTTTGCCCTCTTTCTCATTCTCATGTAAAACAAAGCCAAAGGCAAAGCTCTGACCCACGTTAGGCCTGTTTCCTCACAGCATTTAGCTAGCTTGGATTTAAGTGTCCCATTTTCTCTGTCAACTACTCCGCCTGACTGCGGGTGGTAAGCACAATGTGTGGCTATCTTCACCCCCAAAAATTCACCCACTTCTTCTAGGGTATTGCCCACAAAATGTCTGCCATTGTCTCTGGTGATTTTCTCAGGAATACCCCATCTGGGTATCACGTCTCCCAACAAAGCCTTCACTACCGCAGCAGTGTCTGCTTGTTTAGAAGGGAACGCCTCTGTCCATTTTGAAAACATGTCCACAATCACCCAATACTTTTTACCTTCTGTAGGTTCTAATTCAGTGAAATCCATCATCAGGTGCTCTAAAGGTTCTCAGAGGAGTCGGATAACCAGCGGGCTGACTGGACACCACTCAACCTGGATTATTTGTAGCACAAACCATGCATGAATGACAATATTTCTCTACAAAAGAGGGGAATCCTCTTGGGAACCAATGTGTAGCAACATGATCCAACATACCAGATTTGGAAAGATTATCCAAAACATGGCTGAACTTAGAAAAAAATGGAAATAAATGTTTAGGGAGACACGGTTTGTTCTCCACAGAAAGCCACACCCACTGTTTTTTCTTACAACCTGCCTTCTTCCAGGCTGAAATCTCAGATGAGGCTGCAAAACTTTGAGCAGTAATCATACCCCTAATGTCTGGCTGCTCTTCTGCCTGCTCAATAGCAGCACAGGTAGTTGTTAGAGGCTATTGTACAGCTGCCTTAGCTGCCGCGTCGGCTCTGGGATTCCCCAAGGAAATCGGGTCTCTGGAAGAGACTTCATGCATGTCTTCATGCAAGAATGAATGAGACAGCCTCTCATCAGAGTTCTCAGTTAAATTAACCACTCTGGTGACATGCACGGTACACTGAAGCAAACTTTTGAAAAGTTGTGCCGGTTTGGAATGGAGGCCTCAGTGGTCGCACCATGTTCATTCCCAATCAGAAGCTGAATGGGCGCGGCGGTTGAGTTTTCCCGACATATCCCAATCTTCACCAGGTGTTTTAGAGAGGGGAATGTATGGTTCATATTCTTGAAATCAGTAGAGCATTCATTGTTAAGGTGTAAGCCAGACATTCAGCACAGCTGAATGTGGCACACACCACAGAGGTTATTTTCAGTTTGTGTCAGTGGCTGGCCCTGCAAAAATGTGCGATGTACAATGAAGGTCTCCCCCTGGCATAAAAACAGAAGCTGGACTTACCAGGTTCTGGGCCTATTTGAGGAGGGATTTTACGGTGGTACCTGATACCAGCTTCCACTCGTATTCATATCTGAGATCGTGAGGGCTGTATTTCACTGCTGTCAGGATCGGGGTCTCCTGAGCCAGAATGACTTGAATGCCTTTTGGTGATGAAAAAAGAGCAATATTGAGTTTGCACATTAGGTCTCTAACTAATAAATTTACAGGACATTGTTGAGAAATCAGAAATACATGTTTGAAAGTTGTCCCCTCTCCCAGATGACAGCAGAGAGGGTAACTGAAACATTCTTGTACAACCTGAGCAGAGGCTGAGACAGAGTAAACATGGTTTCCGTTGAGCGTGGGTAATGGTTGTAATGCTGTGTGTTTTAGAACTGAATGTGTTGCTCCTAAATCAACCTTGAACTCCACTGATCTACCTGTACCATCCAGAGACAGAATAGGTAAGTTCTTGTACGCATCAGAGCTCAGGTGTTTGTAGGTACCATTTGCCGTTGTTTGTTGTCTCTCTCAATGTTCAATGGCTTCTGTAATAAAAGTGTGAGAGTTACAGTTGCTTCATTTCTGGCAGCATTAGTTTCATTGGAAATTGCAGATTTTTCATTGCAGAAAAGGGGTTTTTCATCACAAAAAACAGTTGATCACTTTCATTGTGAGTAGATGTGTCTGTATGTGTCTGTGTGTGCGCCAGACATCCAACTCCTGGCGAGTTATGCTGGCGAAACGGAGAAAGCTCCTTTCGTTTCAACCCCGGTGGTCCGCCTTTCCCATCAGCTGGCTTGGTGACGTCCTCTGCATGGGCCACGTCCCCGCCAACATTGGTCACTGTAATGGCCATGCTTTCCACAGGTGAAACAATGGTTGTCATCATCAGGTGAACAACTCCAGCGCTCTGGAGAGTCTTGGCGGTACTGAAGGCTGCTGTCTGCCCCGGCCACCCTGTCGGTACCTGCGGCCACCTCTAGGATAAAGTTGTGGTGGTCTGCTCCTGTTGTCTCCAGTGACTGCAGAATACACTGTGAGGGCCACTTCATGCAGATCATTTTCTCTCTTTGCCTTAAAGTCACTTTCTTTTCTGCTTAAGAGTTTTTCACAGTGTATAACATACTTGCTGAGGTCACAGTAGGTCATGCCCTGGTCCATTCCAATATATTTATCCATTACCTCGTTTCGTAGCTCCAATGCTTCTGCTAATCTGTGGAGAAAGTCATCTGACCCCTCGTTCTGCTTCTGCTTAACGCCATGTGAGTTAATTGGGCTTGGTAGGAAATGCTTTGATTATCGCTTTACAAAGCTTGGTCATAGCAGCGTAATATTCAGTGCTTACCTCACTGGCGTCATCGTCAGTGTCACCAGTCTTTCATGCAGACGTCAGGCTTCGGTAAGCTTCCCTTCAGCTTCTCAGCGTCAGTGGCTTGCAATTTCCTTCTAATAATCCGACAGATTTAAGCTCCGGTCGGGTGGAACGTCAGGCAGATTTCCTTGAGTTCGGCTGCGAATTCCCTTCCATTTCCGAGGCTGGCGGGTAGCCACTCAATAGCTTCATTCATGTCATGATCACTCCATGGGCGGTATACCAGCACAGGTCCACTCGCCCTGGGCACTTCAATCATAGGATACAAAGAAACAAAAGAGTTAGAAGATTCAGCTGAGTTTACCTCAGGAGCTTGGCTTTCAGCTGCCTTGTGAGTTCTTCCAGAGGGGGGAGAAGATGGCGGATGAGAAAGCTGCTTCTTGACGCGTTGATTCGAGGAGCTGTACTCAGGTTGGTGGACTCTTGTGCAGCTTGTGCGGTGATTGGAAAATCAGGCTGTCGCTCCGGTTTGGCTCTCGATTGCTGACGTCTCTACTCGCACGGGATAGGCTGCTTCTCTCCTAGCATAGCTGTCGTTGGTTGATACTGAATGGGAGGGGCGGAGTCCAGGTCTGGGTCTGGTTTCGACATCGATTAGGCCTGCAGATCTGCAAGTATGTGTGGCTCTGAAACATATGGAGGTGGACATGACAGATGGGGTGTAGATTTGAGGAGTGTGGCCTTATCAGGAGACGGAAGTCTTTTGTGATCTACTTGTGTTGTGATATCTGGCTGCGGTGCAGACGGTTGTGTTTTTTGGGGTTTGCGTATGAAATTTTACCTGTTTTTTAATTTTGTTTACGTGTGGAACGCTCAGGTTTTATAGATGCATTATCTTGTTTGCCAGCTACGGTACCAGATAAATGTCTTGCGCCTCCTAAATTTTGAACTTTTTGTACCAAACCCCCTCTACAAGTGTACTAGATTTCAACCATTCCCACTCTAAGGCTAATTTCTTCTCGGTTTGATCCAATTCTGTGAAGTCAAGACTTCCCCTGATTGGAAAACCCCATTCAAATATCCAGAAATCAACATGTTCTAAGCATTCATGACCATATTTATCCCGCATCATTCGACATATAGCCCTTTCTGTTGGAGGAAGACTTGAATTAACCAACTCTAAGAAAAAGCCCAGCAAAAATCTAATTGATTAACTTTTTTCAAATTGAAAGTAAATTAAAACACTGGTTGATACTTGGTTTACAAAGCACCAAGACACTGCAAAAGTCTTTTCTCCCCACCAAAGATTAAAGATAATTATAGAAGGAATTTCTCTCACTGTTTGCCTTGTCTCAAGGAGAGAAAGGGACGGGTTCCAAGCCAGGCGGTGCTCGGGCTGACCAGAGAACCAAACCCCGGTTCTCCAACTCGATAAGAAGGTACAGGGCCTGCTCCTCTCGGGTCTGGCCTTTGACGCGTTGGTCACCCTTGTCAGTCCGGTCCACGTGCTGTAATCCGTCATTGAGCGCCAAAGAAATGTTACCAGAGAAATTCTTAATAAACGAGGAGAGAAGATTCCATCAGATTCTTGGAGGTTTTAATAAAAACTCTGTTGATCAAGCCAAGGAGACACAGACATTTCAATTCAATTTCAATTCACTTTTATTTATATGGCGTCAATTCACAACAAATGTCATTTCAATACAATTATCCAAACATTCCAATTGATTAAAAGTTTTCTATGTAAGGAATCCCAGCAGATTGTGCTGAGTCATTGACGTGAGGTTGTGCCCGGATCATGCAGACTACAACCACAGCAATTCCTCAGCAATCCCTTATACTGAGCAAGCATGTGGCGACAGTGGAGAGGAAAAACGCCCCTTTACACATTAAAGCATGCAAAATACTGACCTGTGTCTATACAACTAATACACCCCTTTATTAATGTAGCAAACCTTACAATTACCAGCTTCATATAGATAGATGCTTCTTCAGGGTGACGCTGCAAGACTTGGAGGCACCTTGTGCTTGATTAGGAAGCCACAATCTCATAGGATGTCAGGACATTCACTGGAAGAGATTCATCTTTTGGGCAACACATGATGCAGGGATTTTAATATCAGTTCATTTGACCATAACTTAAGTCGTACAGTGTCATTCAGTAAGACTAATCACTATAATAAAGAATTTAGCACACAGTGACAATGAATTACAGTAGAATACACAGAACAGATGATTCTTAATATTAATTTCCACCTCAGACGCATCATACCTTCACTGTGCACTCCTCTACAACGTGTCTGACTTTCCGGTTGCTGGGCACAGCAGACAGACTGGTGCACAATACTGCTCTTTTCTCTTGTTATGAATTACGCACGCAAACCATAGATTACCCGCAAATGAAGGACAAAAATTGTGGCATGCAATTTTGTGCTCTTTATTTGGAATATCTATTAATAAGGGCCACATTTTGCTGGCTCTTCTTCTTAATTATAGATGGAATGGTGCAGGGAAGTATATAATGCTCTGCAGTGGTGTGTTGTTTTTTCAGTCTGTGGTACTACATACAAAAATTAAATGAGTTCAGTTCAACATTTTCAGATGTTTAGTGTAACAAAACAAAAGGCAATATATGTTTTGCTACATTTTCTTCTGTTTGGATTGGAAGGAAGTTGGTTTAGAAGCTTATTTGGTTGTCAGAGCCTGCAGGGCACTGCCCCTAATTAGTAGTCCATTAACTTCACCTGTGTGATGAGACTCACCGTTTCCTTGCTCTTATTGTTATTTAAAATCCGGCGTAAGGAAGACCAATGCAGTAAAATAAAACCAATTTATTTGTTATGTTATTGTTTCTGAATGGTTTTTACATAAACATACAAATTCAGCTCCTGGTTTTAGGAAATGATCTAAACTGTTTGCACAACAGATAAACACACAAATTAGTTTAACTTGATTTTAATACCAAAAAGAATGTAGAGACCTGATGTTCTGTCAAAAAAAAAGGCCGGCAGTCATCTGGTAGGACTATAATAAGTGTATGTACTTGGGAGAAAGTTGAGGGTCCTATCCTCAGTGTCACATTGACAAACTGTGTTTTTAATTAGAAGCTCAATTTTAAAGATATCATTTCCACCCTTTTAGTGTTCTCTGGGACAGTTCTTGGGAAAGGTTCTGGCAGAAAAATGCTTAATGATGCTGGTCCGTAGGTCCTTACTGACTAGTCCATAAATTATGGGGTTAATAGCTGGGGGAACTATGATGAACAGGATGCTAAGAAACTTCTTCATGTTTTGAGAGGCAGATGGAAATCTATAACTAACAATTATTATTAATGTAGCTATTTCATAAAACACATAAACAACAAGGTGTGAAGTGGATGTCTGGAAGGCCTTTGTACGGATGCTGCTGTCGGTTCTGCCTTGTTTCAAAACAGTTGCAAGGATTCTGATATAGGAAAAGGCGATGATGATGAACATCCCCGTACTCACAGACCAGGTCATGGACAAACCTGGAAAACACAGGAAGATAGGCAATGACGTTTTTTTCCAGAAAGATGCCGCAGCCCCTAGAGCCAGTCAATGACACCAGGAGAAGTCCAGTCATATGAAGCAGACGGATAAGAAAGGAAGGAGCACACACCCCTACCCCCCAGCAAAAGTAATGATAGATCTTGAAGTTTCAATAAGTGGCATTGTAAAATGTTTATAGCCACAACACTAGTATTTTCAATTGTTTCTAAAATACAGTGAGAGAAATAGCTGAAAAAGTCCTGACAATCATAGATCAACACCCGAAACTGCAAAAGCTTCTTATACATGCAGGTTCTACTGATTGCAGAGGTTCTGAAAAATGATTTTTCTGACCTGCTGCAGAAATTGGAGAGACTGAATATAGACATTTTTATCAATGGACCACTGCCTCCAGGAAACAATGAAACATTTAGCAGACTATGTATGCTTCACAGATTCCTAAAGAACATTTGTATAATTTTAAAATATTATGCGGGGCAAAACAGCTTTTCACAATTAACAAATGTTGTCTGACCAAAGTGGTCAGACACTACTGATATCAGATGTGTTCTGCTATCAAAACGAATAACTGGAGAGAACATCCTCCTCCTCTTCCTTGTCTTCTCCATTTAAAACTTTTTCTGATAAGCTGAATGCTCTAGTTAGACTTGGAACCCAGCTATTACCAAGATTTTGACAACAGCAGGCCTCTATAAGAGACACTAGATGTATATATCCTCTACCACCACCGAAAATAACAGCCAATTCATATAGAAGGGAACCAGACATTAACTCTAGACATTTCATCCACCAGGATGAGTCTGGCCACGCTGAAAGTATTATTCTGACGTTTATAACCAGGACAAATCGTAAAGTTAAACCCAGACTATATTTGACCAACTCAAATTGATCATCTGTCAAAAGAATATGCAGTACCAAGCCTCTTAAAACAGCATTTTAAACATTAGATATTTGTCAGGGAAGTTGTCTCCTATTAATGACTTCATCACTGAGCACAATCTAAATATTCTATTTCTATCAGAAACCTGGTTAGAAAGTAATAATGAAATGTCTGTACTGATAGAATCTACACTGTTAAATTACAATCGTCTAAGCGAGATGGAGATGGAGGCGTTGCAGCAGTTTTTCATAACTCAGTAATATTTTAAAAAGTATTCCTCAGCACTTGTGACTATTTTGAATACCTACATACCTGAATGAATTATCCTAACGAAGGATTATTTTTAACTTTCTATAAACCGGCAAATCAATGCTAATTTCTTCAATTATTTCTATAATATTTACAGTATCTTCTTCTTCTTCTCTTTCTTCTCTTTCAGCCTTTCCCTTCAGGGGTCGCCCCAGTGAATCATCTATCTCCATGTTTGTGACTCGCATATTTGATTTGGCATAGGTTTTACATGAGATGCCCTTCCTGACACAACCCTCTGAATTTTTTCCGGACCTGGGACCGTCACTAGTTTGTAATCCCTAGAGTTGAAGACTCTACATTTAAGATTGATTTTAGACACATTATTACTAGTGTGTCATATGAAGTATACTTTTTTTTGCCACTACAGCTACTTTTGTTTATGTGAGGATTGGTCATAATGATAGTCAAATTCAGAGCAAAAAAAAATCAGACTTTTCGAGTGGGAAGTCTAGCTTCAAAGGGCGTTCATGAAGATTTTTCGCATTCACAAGTTGGAATTTCAGAGTTCACAGCCCTGATGACTGCAAAGCTGCCCGAACACTGGGCCGCTTTATATCAAAACTAAAAACTAATCTGTTAGAGCTGCCTTTATGTAACTTAATAATAGTACTGACCATAAATGTTACTTATAGGGGTAGGTATGCAGGCATGATTCATTATGATCCGGTTGCTGCAGTAGACATGCTGGAGGAGTCGGCCACACAGCGGGACATTCAGGTGGAAGGAGAAGAGCACAGCAATGAGCAGCAGAGCAACAATCCAGGCCAGAGCACAGCAGACATGCAGTCGAACCGAAGTCATGATGGAGTGATACCTGAGAGGTTCGCACACAGCGATATACCTGGGCACAGACAGTGGTCAGATCAAACACTCATTTCGTTTTCATGCAAAAGTACTTCGCCTAAATTTAGGGAGATGTTACTTGAGCTGCTATTGTTTCTGAAATACTGCACAGTGGTTAACTACCAACTGTCACTGAGTTTATGCACCACTAATATGGGCTTGAACTTCATGGAAAATGTAAAAAACACAAAAACAGACCAGTCACATAACACATAAATCATTTATTTCGACGCCATCAAATCCTGCAGGCCTACTACCCTGGTTAACCCTACAATATGCACCTTGACCTGACCTGTGTAGTGAATGATCCTGCAACCTTACAAAAAGAACAAAAAAGATTATCAGCGGCAGAGGTGGTCAGAGTAAAACATTTTTATACCCAAGAAAGGAATCAAGTCAGAGCAGAAAAGTAAGCAAAAAAGGTTACTTAAGTACTGAATAACTATGATGTCATTAAATAGAGAAAAGCATAATTTTCAGGGCGAAATCTGGTGTTTTAAACACTAAAATAGCAACAATCTTATAAATATATAATGTTATAATGAAATAAAAAGTGGTATCCAACTCCAGTTTTCTCATTATAAACCTTATTGAACTAAGACTTACATTAAGCATGTATATGCACGTTAGAAAAACAAAGCTTGTACACAATTGAGGTTTGTTACCTGGTCTGGAGCATTTTTGGCAACAATTTGTGACATTATTTCCAGCTGATAGAGTATATAAAAATGTTACTCAAATAAGAGCAGCAATATGTTATAATTAATATTACCCAATCAGAAGTACAAACAGTATATTATAGTATAAAAGTCACTCCAAAAATCACAATTTAAAAAAAGTTATTCAGAAAAATATAAATGAGTAAATGTAACTAATTACTAGACACCTCTACTCAGTAGTCAGCACTAAATATATATACACAGAATTTAAACTGGAATAGTAATAATAATAATAATAATACTAATAAGAAGAAGAAGAACCTTTATTTACAAGGAACTTTAAACACCCAAGTGTTGTACAGATCATAAAATGGAGCATTTAATAACTGTCCAGATAAACAACGAATAGGAATAAATATAACAGATACACAGCAAACAATAAAGAAAGGTGAAAGAAACAAATTTACACAGTTTGATATGTAGGTGATTTACTACCTGTCATAGGCCATCACTCCCAGTATAGTCTGCATTGCTACACCATATGTGTGAACACAGAAACCCTGAGCGATGGCTGGGAGATAGGAGATCTTCTTCTGCCCCGTCAGGAAGTGCATCATGAGGCGAGGAATGACCGCTGTGGCCCCCAGCAGGTCACAGACCACCAGGTGACAGATCATCACAAACATGGGTCTGTGAAGGTTCCTGTCCATCATGATAACAGAGACCACCACACCGTTCCCCAGTAGCACCACCATGTAGGCAAACAGGGCCAAGAAGAACAAGAGAGGACCCTGTCCTGGTGGAACATCGAAACCCTCCAGTTCAAACACAATCGGCTGTTTCAGAGGAGTTACCATTGATTGGTTCTCCATCCAAACTGGTACGATCCTGTAAAAAAATCAGAAAGATAATGTCATCCTGAACAGGTTATTCCTAAAGTATGAAAGACAGCAACAATGTCAGACTGATGACAAATCAATCTTTTATTGGCTAAAATAAAATGTTGCACATAATTTATATAATCAACTTAATTAAAAGGTTAATTATCAAGAGTAGTGGAACAACAAACAACCACAAATATCTAGTCTAGCACATCAACAAGAAGTCAAGGTTAACATCAAATACTAAGAAGCTTACAGAGAGTCTCTTACTTGTAGTGAGAGCACTGATTGTTAAGGCAGGTGTGTAGTCCTAGTCCATTTTATAACATTAATCTCTCCGCAAAAATACCGCCTCCTTTCCATTTTACCACGGAAACATATTCAGTCCCACCCAGAGATTGCACTAGAGATTTTTGTTCTGTCCGTCATTTTGACCGGCATGGTCAGAAAAATCCGGTCCCAATCTATTTATATCCAGTGCTAGGAGGTAGAATCAGTGTGGGGGTGTAGTCTTCAGCAGTTCGTCTTTCCTGTGCCGACTGAGGACCCCCCCAGAAAAACCTGAAAGAAAGAGATGTTAGAAGAGGGTAGGACTGTGAGTAAGCTAAAACGAGAGGTACTGGCTGAGGATGGAGGGATGAGGGTCGAAGGGTCGAAGGGATGAGGGAAGGGATGAAGGGATGAATGGATGAGGGAAGGGATGGAGGGATGAGTCGAAGGGATGAGTGTCGAAGGGTCGAAGGGATGAGGGAAGGGATGACGGGATGAGGGAAGAGTTGAAGGGATGAGGGAAGGGATGAAGGGATGAGGGAAGAGTTGAAGGGATGAGGGAAGAGTTGAAGGGATGAGGGAAGGGATGAAGGGATGAGGGAAGGGATGAAGGGATGAGGGAAGAGTTGAAGGGATGAGGGAAGGGATGAAGGGATGAGGGAAGAGTTGAAGGGATGAGGGAAGGGATGAAGGGATGAGGGAAGGGATAAAGGGATGAGGGAAGAGTCGAAAAGATGACAGAAGGGATGAGGGGTCGAAAGAATGAAAGATGTGGGTTAGAGGGAATGGAACTCTAGGAAAACTTAACCAACTTTAACTTTCTGGAAAGTCGATTTTGAATCGGCCACCAGAGGGCCTAGGACGCTTCAGATTGGGCTACTTTTTCGGTGCGCCAAAACGAAGGAGGGGGCGGGACCGAAGAGCGCCTCAAATCGGGCTACTTTTTCGGTGCGCCGAAACAAAGCGGAGTCGGGGCCAAAGAGCGGTTCAGATTGGGCCACTTTGTTGGTGGCCCAAAATGAAGCAGTCCTTCCAGGCCCCTTTTTTTGGGGATATTTCACCAACGGTTCGAGCCGGGGGTCTGAAATTCGGGTGTACCCATCAGGACGTGGGCATAACCCATGCCACCAAGTTTCAAACCTCTGCCACCTTGGGAAAGGTCAATAGTCACCCGTTGGTCACTCCACTACTTAATTAAATGTAACTGTGTTCGGAGAGCCTCCTTTGTGTGCCAAACTGAGTTTCAACATGCCAGATTGATTGCTTCATTTTGGGCTACTTTAAAATATGGTGAAAAGTAGCCCAAACGGAATGCTTCATTTTGGGCTACTTTTTTAATTGAAAAAGTAGCCCAAAATGAAGCATACCTTTGGGCGTACTTTTGACCATATTTTAAAGTAGCCCAAAATGAAGCAGTCCTTCCAGGCCCCTTTTTTTGGGGATATTTCACCAACGGTTCGAGCCGGGGGTCTGAAATTCGGGTGTACCCATCAGGACGTGGGCATAACCCATGCCACCAAGTTTCAAACCTGTGCAACCTTGGGAAAGGTCAAAGGTCACCCGTTTGTCACTCGACTAGGTCTGCAGGCCTTCCGGGGCCCTTTTTCTCTATAATTCCCCAATGCTTTGGGCTAGGGATCTGAAATCTGAGATTCTGCATCAGGGCACGGCTCTGGCCCTTGCCACCAAGTTTCAGACCTCTACTCCATGGGGAAAGGTCCAAGGTCAGCCCCACCTCTATAAGACTAGGCCTCAAGGCCTTCCAGGCCCTTTTTTCTCTATAACTCAGCAACGCTTTGACCCAAGGATCTGAAATCTGAGATTCTATATCAGGGCATGGGCCTGACCCTGGCCACCAAGTTTCAGAGCCGTGCTACCTCTAGAAAGCTCAAAGGTCAAAGGTAAGGTGGCCCCGGTCAAGACGAGTACCTTTTCCTGAATGTTTCGGCCATGGTTTGACCTGCCGGCCTGAAATTTGACTATGTCGCTCGGCACCCTACGTCGATGCAATTTTTTTTCGTCCCGTTGCCGTAGGTCCCCCATGGGGCTACTTTGCCTCCTGAAGGGTTTGCAGACATGGGACTTTGGGAGCATGATCTAGACCTTGATGGGATGCTACATGACCAGTTTCACGCAGTTTGGTCCATTTTTGTGGCAACGGCAGCAAAGAAGACTGGCCGAAAAACGACCGTTCAACCCCCCGCCATTTGAAAAGTACAGGCCCGACCGGGACCAAACTGACCTTTTTCTGTCCGTCTGGGGCCCCCCGACCACATACTAAAAGTTCAGACCCGTGCGACCTCGGGAAAGACACGAGCTCCACATCCACCCACTCAGGTAGAATGGGGTTAGAGGCGCCAAGTCCAACAGTACCTGATGTTCAGGATTTGACTGCGGGGTGGAAAAATTCTAAAGGGTTTTGGGGGGTTTCCGCCCGGATATTTGTTCACTGGCCCCAGGGGGTCCCTCACTGCGAATCTGGGGCCCCCAGGGTCAAAGGTCTCCGAGCTGCGGCCAAAGAGACAGTGTTTTGTATTTTAAATTTGGGCTACAAAAAAAGTGACCCAAAATGAAACCTTGGCCTTCCTCCCCCATAACCCATCAAGGCTTTGAGCCAGGGATCTGAAATTTGAGAGCACGCATCAGGGCATGTGCCCCAGTATTTCCACCGGTTTTCAGACCCCTGTCCCTGGGCATCACACTTCACCTACCTTGCCCGCTGGTGTTGGCCAGAGGGGCCGATGGTGCGATACTGCAGCCTTGCTTCTGTCAGTCTGCCCTACGACAGCTGTGGCTACGATCGTAGCTAGCTTCGACCAGTGCGTGAATGTGAGACGGAATGAATACCAGAATTGTAAAGCACTTTGAGGGTCTCAAAAAGCGCTATGTAATTCCAACACATTATTATCATTATAAGACCATCCTAACCCACCCAGGAGCAGCACATCCACCAGGTCAGAAACCCATGTCTATCAGTACCCCCCCCCCCCCCCCCACAATGCATTCTGGTGGCAGGAGTTACCAATATGACCAATTAGCCCCCACCCCAGGGTGGGGCCATGGCACCCAGCACCCAGTTATCCCAAACCCCCAAGGAGCTACCACCAAAAACCCCTTACCTTGCTAAAACCGAAGCCCCCAACCCCTCCTGGCTGATTCATAGTTTTTAGGTGTTTTCTTTGTTACATTGTTTTTACGGCTTTATTTCTTTGGTCTGCTTAGAGTCTTACTAAAGTTAATTCACCTTTCTGTCAAAAACAAGAAAAATTTAGGCATTAATGTTTGATATCCAGGCACCAAGTCTGCATGATTTAGGTTGAGAACTGATTTCTGTCACTGCTTCAGGATATGTGCCTTTTAAGAGTTGGAGCAAAATAAGTAAACCTTTTGCCTAATGGTAGAGAGCTGAAGGTGGGTGAGCAAGGTGAGATGGGTCTCCCATTATCTTTAGACCATTGATAATATTTTAATTCAATTCACTTTTATTTATACAGCGCCAATTCACAACAAATATCATCTTAAAGCGCTTTACAACAAAAGTCATTTCCATACAATTATCCAAACATTCCAATCAGTTAAAAGTTTTCTATGTAAGGAATCCCAGCAGATTGTGCTGAGTCATTGATGTGAGGTTGTACCCGGATCATGCAGACTCCAACCACAGCAATTCCTCAGCAATTCCTCATACTGAGCGAATGACGTTCTCGTGATAAAGAATTCTTTAACTCGATTTTACTAGCAACTTTCTCGTTATAACGAGATTGTTATCTCATTACACGTTGACGATGCTCATGACCTCAGCTTTTGACACTGTCGATCACCGTGTTCTGTTCGACAGGTTCAGCCCTGAATTGGTTTTCCTCTTATTTATCAGGAAGATCTTTTTCTGTCGCTGTCACTAAATTCAACTCCTCCTCTTCCTACTCAACAGCTTTTGGTGTGCCACAAGGATCTGTTTTGGGGCCCTCTGCTCCCTCTGTACCATATTCTAGGCTCATTTAAGGATGTATCCTATCTTTGCCACTTTGATGATATTCAGCTACTCATTTTTTTTAAACCTCAAGATGTTTTTAAGATACAGATTTTGCTTCAGTGTTTATTAAGTCCTTTGTGAGGAACCTTGGGGTGACGCTTGACCCCACGCTGTCTTTGGACTCTCATATTAAACTATTGGTTTGTTCTTGTTTTTATCATTTGAAAAACATTGCCAAGCTGAGTCAAATAATGTCCTGTTCTGTGATGGAGGTGATTATTCATGCCTTCATTTAATCAGGTCTCGATTACTGTTACTCTGTTTTTACCTGCTTCAGTAAGAAGTCCCTTGAACGTCTTCAGGGTGTCCAGAATGATGCTGCAAGGTTAAATCAATAGGTCATCCATATCTTATCACATCCCATTAATCCAGCTGCACTGGCTCCCCATTCATTACAGAGTACATTTTAAAATTCTGCTTTTAACATATAGAGCCCATCTTATATTGGAGAGCTTTTGCAGTCCTTCATCCCCAGCAGGTCCCAGAGATCCAGTGATCAGAACCTGCTGGTTCCAAAGCGAACACGGCTAAAAACAAAAGGTGACAGAGCTTTTGCAGCAGTGGCCCCCTCCTTATGGACCCCCTTCCTCTCAGCCTGAGATCTCTGGACTCTCTGATCTCTTTTAAGAAGCAGTTAAAATGCATCTTTTTTTAATTAGTCTTATTTGCTTTTCTGCTTTCTGTGTTGTGTTTTATTGTAAAGCACTTTGTGATTTTTATCTTATATAGCACATATAGGTGCAATATAAATAAAGTTTTACTTACTTACTTACATACATTTATTTGGCCGCTCTGGCAGCTCAAGGATTTCATAAACGCTTTCGTAAAAGAAAGCATGTAAAGTTACTATTAAATGTAAAAGGCAGCCTTACCCGCAGGGATCCCCTGAGGACGATTAAAATGCTTTTTAATCTTTATTTATCCAGGAAGGTCCATTGAGATTAGAACATCTCTCTTTTTTAATGATGGATCACATTTACACCGTAAGGTGCCAAGCTTTTCTTACATTCTGACCCTGTTGGAAGCTACTACGATTGTAGCCTCAGCTGCTCTGGGACGGACTGACTCAGGCGACGGGGATTCTCCTTCCATTGGCTCCTGTGACCAACAGTAGTTCTTGCCTAAGGACACAACGGCATGGGAATCGAACCCATGATTTCAGGGTTGCAGGCCAACAACCACTTTTCTTCAAGTGTACTTTATAAACACACACACACACGGACACACGTGTGTGTGAAGAAGCAATTACAGATAGAAAAATGTAATGAGGTTAATCAAGATGCTTGTTACCGTGGCGACAGACAATTATGTTTCTTTGTTTTTCTCAATTTAAATCCACAAAGGAACCTAGAATGAGTCCCGTTGGTGTTCTCCAGCTGATTGCACATTTTAAAATGAAGGATCTGATGTCATTTGGCCCAATTAAAGTTTCTCATATCCAAAATATAAGCTGGCAGCAACTGAAAAAGTCATTTATTATATTATCACCCGGTGGTGCTGCTTTGAGATCTTTTAGATATTTGATGGAGCTGCTGCTGTCTGAAAGCCGCACAGGTCTGTATCTTATTTTTGTCATCTGTGTTAAACTGCTTATCTGAGCCAAAGTGAAACTTTTGTTTAATCCAGGCACAGCTGAAGCAAAATTCTGTTTTATTGATCTTTCTAACATCCTGCTTGGAATTAAAAATTGTAGAAATATATTTTCCTGGTTTGTGATTTCTAAAACTAATATAAAACATATTTCACCACAGATTTTGAGCAAAGAGTTATAACTTGGAGTAAATATGTGTTCTGAGGTGAAAGACAATTATTTTAAATACCGTCATGAATCAAAACTGTTCAGAATAACTTCTAAAATATGTTTTGAAATATGTTATTTATGCAGAAATGTAATCATTGTTTTGCATAAACCTGAAATACTTTGTTTAAAGAGTGTGACATGCAGATTAATTCATCTGAAGACTTTATGATAGAACTGCTTCCTAGGACAAACATAAAGACTTAAAACTGTTAAAGTGTTTTTATGTTATTTTGTAACATAGTAATGAGTAGAAAAAAAAAACTCTGTGACTCGGACATATTTCTATTATCTTAATATAAAAAATATAAAAACGTTTTCAAACCGATTCTAAACATCATGGCTCTGTGCTCGTCTGTTGTCAGTTTGAATTTGATTACAATTAAATATGAAAAAAGTCACAGATGAGAGTTTGTTACTAAAAGTTTTTTTTGATTAACTTGGCTTATGTCTAAATGATTCAAACAATTACCTCAATCACTAAACGTCCAAATTGAGTCTATTTGCTTCATTCTTGAAGATAAAATCTTTTGTTGTATTTACTGAATAGTTCTGTTTAAAATATCTAAAGTTTATTGATTTTGTTTAGTTTTTCTGGTTATAACATTGCAATAACTCCTGTAAATGAAGAGAAAAATTATTTAGTTATTATTCCTTGTAGTATTTTGATTTATTCTGAGAATATTTATTGTTGTACCATGAAAAAAAATCCCTAATCTGTACACAACGTCTAAATAAGAAATAAAATGCACACCTAAAAACAAAGTATGATTTAAACAGAAGGCAGAATAAATCTATAATTATGTTTATGTACATATAATTATGTAATTTTTGGCAGAATATCTGGACTAAAGTTCCATTAAATTAAAGATTAAATGTAAAAAAAAAATTACATTTGTTTAATATTTGACATTAAGTGAGTTTTTCATCTGCAGCGTTATGGGCTGCTTCGTTCCCCCGCCTACTGAACTCACCTGGTTTACCTGAACGCAGCAGAAGTTTGGTTGCTTCACTGACTGTAATACGTCTTAAAGACAGTCATATTTATATCTGAACAATGACAGATTATTTGGCTGTAAGTTTCGTTTTCGGATCGCTGGTTCTGTCAGGTTCTTATGGGGACGGGTTTGGGTTAATTCAGTGTTTGTCTGCTGGTGCACACAGGTGGGAAGGATTGTCCTGGAGGTCAAATCTGATCCGAAAAAAGGAGCTGGTTTGCAAATTTTCTTCAAGGATGAATCCCAGATAATAATAAAAACCTCATGTTTAGAAACTCTGTGAGGTTTAGTATTTATACTTTATTGGGTTCAGCTCAGGTCTTCGCTGCAAAGAATGGTTTTCAAGAAAGTAAAAATCCCTTTTTTATGGACATTTGTTCTTATTTTTAAATATATTTTACTCTTTCAAGACATTTTTTCAAAAAATGTTCACCTCATGATCTTATAGTTTCTTTTTACGTGTTTCTACTTGACAGTAGCCTATTTCCAGTGTTGCTGATCCAGCTTTTGCTCTGCATTGTGTGTCAGAATAATATTCCTTAATTTTAGAACAAACAACAGTTAGTTTGATGCGTTTCTATCATTTCTGATCCCTGAGCTGTACTAGATGGAAAATATCAAGTGTTTTATTGAAAAACGATGCAGAACGGCGAGAAAAAAATAAAATAATGAGACAGAACAACACAATCAGACCCAGCTGAACCTGGATCTAAAGGAAACAGTTTGTTTGTTTTTTCAACCTGAACCTTATTTTTAGCAAATATTACGTTTATGTATTCACCCAGAAAAGTAAGGAGAAATGTTTATTATTTCTGTTCCAGGATGATTTAGAGGCTATAATCCATCTACACTAACATCCTAGCTGTATCTGATCAGGACTTTCTTTGCTCTACGGCGGTCGCTTAGACAGAACTACTGCAGACATCATCATGGTTCATGTTTGGACCAATAGGACTAAGTTCAGCTTCTACAGGCTCTATTTCTACAACCTACACAGACTACAGCTGGGAGGAAATCCCTGGTTTGTGTAAATTAGAATCATTTGACTTTAACGTCTGTAAAACACCCAGAAGCTAATAGCTTAGCATCTCTGAGACGTTCTGACCTCACAGGGAGAATATCACTAATTATTAATAACTAAACCTGGTTAAATGAAGGAGTTATGGGGCAGATAATCTCCTGCTCTGATTGGCTCCCATTATATGGATATACGCTGATCAGACTGGATAAAAACTTCTCCTGAAGGACTCCAAGTGGCTCCTAACTTGTCTGGGTGAGGAAATTAATGTAATATTAGCTAAAAAATAAGGTCCAGGTTGGAGAAAACAAAAAAAAACGTTTGCTTTAAGGCACTCAGTGTTTGCTGGACTTTAACTTTGTCTTGCTCTTCTCCAGATGCGCTCCAGCCTGTCTTCAGCCTCAGGTCCAGCTCCATGAATGACACCAGGGAGGACGGGGACGTCCCCTTCTTCATCATCCAGGGCCTCGCTAACCTCAACGACAACCAGATGATCTTTTTTTCCATCCTGCTGCTGGTTTACATCATCATCCTGGGAGGGAACACCATGATCGTCTTCGTGGTAGGAACCACAGGTTCCTCATCGCTGTCAGACAGAGGAAGGCGTCTCCACTCATGTCTCTCTGTGTCTCCTGCTGCAGAGCCTGACGGATCCCAAGCTTTCCTCTCCCATGTATTTCTTCCTCTACAACCTGTCGCTTGTGGACATGCTGTTCACCAGCAGCATCATCCCCAACATGCTGGCCGGCTTCCTGCTGGATCGGTTAACCGTCTCCTTCCCAGGCTGCTTCCTGCAGATGTACTTCTTCATTCAGCTCTCTGTGACCGGCCGTGCCATCCTGACCGTCATGGCCTACGATCGTTACCTGGCCATCTGCAGCCCTCTACGCTACTCCGCCATCATGACGCGGCCCGTCCAGGGGCTTCTCGTCCTCGGAGCCTGGGGGTTCGGTGCTTCGATCACTGCGCCAGCCACTTCCATGGCCCTGCAGCGGTCCTACTGTGGCCCCAACGTGATCCGCCACGGCTGGTGCGACCCGTCCTCCATTAGGCGTCTGGTGTGCGGCGACACATCAGCGGATAGCATCGTGTCCGTTACCTTTGCTGTGGTGTCCCTGCTGACCACAGGAGTCCTCATCCTCGCCTCCTATATCCTCATTTTCGTGTCCATGTCCAGGATGGGTGTTGCTCAGAGGCTGAAGGCTTGGGGGACATGTTCCGCCCACCTGACTGTGGTGTCCTTCTCCTACAGCGCAGCCTCCTTTATCTACATCTCCTACCGAGTGGGGAACGTTTCACCAGAGGTATGAAGTTCAAACGTTTGGTCTGATTGACAGCCTGTATGGTGGAGCAGAGGACACCAGTGAGCAGGGACGGGCTTGCAGTTGGGACGTTTACCCAATGTCTGTTCTAGGGCCAGAGGCTGGAAGGTTCCTGTTCTTTGCTTGTACTCCAAAAGCGGCCGTGGTTGAGAAACTGTGATGATCCTGTTGTGTATCTGTGTTTGTGAGCGACACAACATGTTCTGGAAGGTTGAAGCAAAGCGCGGGAACGGAAGGGTATCTGTAGGTTGAGAAGTCAGAGTTCATGGCTGAGATGAATATGTATTTGAAGGGGAAGGTGACTTACAGTAAAAAGGAACTCAGTCCTCTCTGTTTGTTGAACAACTTCTTGTTTTTCCAGGTTCGCATCGTTGTCTCTGTGCTGTACTCTGCTCTGACGCCGTTCCTTAACCCAATCATCTACAGTCTGAGGAACAAGAAGCTGTGGGACGCCATCAGGAGGATCTGGAGGAGGTTCCGCCCTGCAGTGGTGTCGGCACCAAAGAATATCTGAACTTTGACCTAACTGGCCGTCTTCACGGCCCTTTGGTTGGAGAGGAGGTAAAAGAACCAGCTGGGGGATTGCTGTTTGCTCAGTGGCTAGGCTAGTTAGCATTAGCCATGCAAGCCATTGACTATTAGGGATGTTTACCACACGATACATTGCAATACTATAAGTAAGGATACATATTTTGTTTTTTAACATTGATTTTAACTGTAGAAAAACTGTTTCAGTTTCATGGATCTGACATTTACATTTTCTTTGCTGGTGTTGATTCTGATATAATCTCAGGTCAATGTGACATTTTGCTCAGCATCCATAAATTAGTTGAGATAAGGAGAATATTACTCTCTAATAGTGAAGTCAACTGAACCACTGATCCCAACACGGTTATGAAATTCCCAGAATTCCTTGTAGCGTCTGCAAAATCCCGGGAGAACGACGTGTCTTAGAGAGCTAAATAAGATTCCAAACCTACATAGAAGAAAGTACAAAACCAAGCACATGGTAATATTTGTGGAAGTGAATATTTGTTTCTAAAATATTCATACATATCATAGAAGTTTCTATGACTTTCCCCTCCTCATAGCGTTTTCTTAAACTTAAACATGGATGTTAAGATGTCCATAAAATCATTTTTAATAATAAGTCTTTGTTTTTAACTAGAATCACAGAGAAGATAGTTTATGATAGGACGGCCCGTTATTCTGATCGCAGACACTCGTCCTGCTGTATGAGAGCTCCAGTTTATTTTTCTCAGCTCGTTTAGCGTGTTTGATGTCCAGGGAGCTGATGTTTCAAATCTGTTAATAAATGGTTGGACGGACGTGAATATTTGAAAAAAAAAACTTATTAGTGTTAATGTCTCTTGAAGAGGGAGGTTTGCATTGCATTTTGAGAACGAGTAACATCATCAGCATACAGAATCAGACAGTGATGGGGAGAGTGGACTGTCATAAAGTTTTGTCTTTTTTAACGCAGATATTGGCGGAGCAATACAATATTTTGCTTCATAACAACAAATTACATCCGTTTTATGGAGGGTTGCAAATATAATCTGCTACTCACCCAGTGGAAGTCGTTCTGCTTCTGATGAAACCATAAAACTCTCTTTGTTGACTTTATTACCTGCTTTACGGTAGAAAAATGGTCAGTTATAATCTGATAATACAAACTGTGAAAGAATTGGGCTTTTCTACAAACCAATCAATCAAGCTTTATTTATAAAGTGCTTTTTATACCAAAAAAAATGCAGCTCAAATTGCTTTACAGATTAAAATGACCCCACATAACCTACATTTCCATCCCTTCCCCACAATTGTAAAAACAAGATGACATTTATTCCCCATTCCAAACCCACACAGAAACCTTCCCAAAACGCGTCAGACCGTAGGTAGAGCTCAGATGGGAACGACACGCCATCAGGGGAGCCATCTTCCTCGACTGAAGCAGATCCATGACAGCAGCCGAGGCACCGACCCAGGGCGCCCAGGGAGGGAGGGCCAGGTACAACAGAAGGAGCGCCCGAGTGTCCTGACTTTGGGAATGATAAGGAGACGGCTGCTAGAGGAGCGCAGAGACCGAGAGGGTTCATACGGTAAAAGATAAGAAGGCCCAAGACCATTAAGACACTTAAAAACCATTAGAAGTATTTAAAAATCTACTACAGTGGCCAATAGTAGACACTTTATCCAGGATCCAAGGTTTAAACAGTGGAAGAATAATGACTTAACAGCTACGTGTGTTTCTATAAAGGATGGCCGCTTCAAAAGTTTTCATGAACTAAAACAAGAGTTTGCTTTAACAAATCTTGACTATTACAGATATTTGCAACTCAGGGACTAGAATAATAAATAAATGAAAGATAGAATAGACCTTATGAATGATGGAATAGTTCAAAGTTTAATTGGAGTTTATACTGGGAAAAAGTACAGAATTAAAACCACTTTATATAAATACCTAATGCAACAAAGAGGACATATGACATTGGATATAAAAGCAAAATGGGAATCACACTTTTAGATGATGAATGTATTCTCACTTCCTCGAGAAAAACGAGAGAGCATAGCTGGAAACGCATAATTCGCTTTTTTCAAAGACGCCAAAAATGATCGGCAAATACAAATCCAGAGTTTTTCAATGTTGGAGAGATTGTGGTGCATTAATGTCGATCATCTGCATGTTTTTCTGGCTTTGTCCCAAAATCGTTCAATCGTGGGATGATATTTACAAGATCATTGTAAAAGTTTGGGGCTATATAATACCAATATCTGGTCTAAATATGTACGTGGGATATGTTCCAGGGAGTATTGTACCCAGAGATGATAGATACACGTTGAAGATTTTGTTGGTTGCAAAGAGGCCTTCACCAGAAGATGGCGCCAACCAGAACAGCCGACAAGTAAAGAATGGCTACAAATAGTGAACTCAATATTTGATATGGAGATATTAATTCACAGACTTAGGACACAGGAAGAACAATGTCTAGATAAATAGGAGAAATTGTCAGTTTTTACATCACCAAATGATTGATATTTGAAGGATCACATTGTTTTCTCTTTTTTAAAACTAAGAAAGCCCCCACTGTTTGTTGTTTCTCTTGTTTTGTTGCAAAATGTTGAAAACATCAAAAAAAATGAAGTTCAAAAAAACTGTTATTACTTTAGGCTGTTGCCGTTTCCTGTTAGGTTAGTGATGAGTCTTTGCATGTGATAAGCAGCATTTATGGGGAGTTTGCATTGTTTGATATTGGTACCAATGATGCTAGTTAACACTGTTTTATTACTGGAAGGGACACAAGCACACATGTGCAGAGCTGGATCAGACTGGATCAGAGACTGTAGAAGCTGGGAGGATAGATCTGGAGTGATCAGATGCTGACAGGTTCGATAGGATTAGTACTTGGCATGTGTGCTGACTCTGGCGAGGAGGAAGCTCTGAACTGTCCAACCAGATGATAGAACGCCGTTTTGGTGAGTGAACACTTTAAATATGGAAGTCGGGCCGAAGAGAGAAAAGGCTATAAACTGGCACTGATGATTTCCTGACGGAGGAACTCAGGAAGGGCCTGGATCGGTCTGGATGTTGGCGATGGAAATAGGAGATCAGGGTCTCTGCTGGTTCCCAGAAAAACTCTTCTGGACCGTAATCTTAATGTTACTTGCACCAGTATAACTATAATCTTCATGTTTCTACTACTTTAGCTTCTGACTGTCTCTCTCATAAACATTCGGCCCTTTAGGGAATCCGCTAAAGAGATCCGTAAATCGGTTCAGAGTGTCACTGATCAGCAGAAATAGGGGGTCGACATAGAAGAAGTAGGACTTGATGTTTGTTTCTGTTTGCTGTTGTCATAAACTGCTTGGTGAGAAACTCGTATTTGTACAAAGTCGGTTGTTTGGTGACGTCTGCTTTTTCCCTCTAAATAACAACTTATCAGCCCGATTTAACCACAGCCACGCTGAGCGACTTGATCGGGTCATTTACAAATATCTACCCCAAATAATATTTTATAGAGGCAGATGGCTCAATCACGTACACAAGCAGACACAGCATATCAGCGGCTCGTTCTGGAGAACGAAAACCAACTTTCTGATCAACAATGTAGAACAAACCAGACATTCAGAAAAAGCTACCTCAGTCAGACCACGGGGCGCCAAGTGTAACATTTTCTTTATTTAGTAGAAATGCACTTTTTTTAACATTTAGCTTCATTTATACACATTTAGCACACTTTCATACATTTAGGAAGAAAATGTTTCTAAAATTCAACATTTACCAGCATATTTACATTTTAAAAATCTAAATTCTAAATATTATTTCGAAATGTATTATGTTAAATCTAAATATTAAATCTAAATGTTAAATCTAAATGTTAAATCCAAATGTTAAATCTAAATCTAAATGTTAAATTTAAATATTAAATCTAAATCTAAATGTTAAATCTAAATATTAAATCTAAATGTTAAATCTAAATGTTAAATCTAAATCTAAATGTTAAATCTAAATAAATTAAATCTAAATGTTAAATTAAATCTAAATCTAAATTAAATCTAATGTAAATCAATTAAATCTAATTTAAATCTAAATTTAAATCTAAATATAAATCTAAATGTTAAATCTAAATCTAAATGTTAAATCTAAATGTTAAATCTAAATGTTAAATCTAAATCTAAATGTTAAATCTAAATGTTAAATCTAAATGTTAAATCTAAATGTTAAATCTAAATCTAAATGTTAAATCTAAATTTTAAATCTAAATGTTAAATCTAAATGTTTAAATCTAAATGTAAATCTAAATGTTAAATCTAAATGTTAAATCTAAATCTAAATGTTAAATCTAAATGTTAAATCTAAATAAATCTAAATCTAAATGTTAAACTAAAGTTAAACACAAATGTTAAATCAAATGTTAAATCAAATAAATCTAAATGTTAAATCTAAATGTTAAATCTAAATGTTAAATCCAAATGTTAAATCTAAATCTAAATGTTAAATCTAAATGTTAAATCTAAATGTTAAATCCAAATGTTAAATCTAAATCTAAATGTTAAATCAAAATGTTAAATCAAATCAAATGTTAAATCTAAATATTAAATCTAAATGTTAAATCTAAATATTAAATCTAAATTTTAAATCTAAATGTTAAATCTAAATGTTAAATCCAAATGTTAAATCTAAATCTAAATGTTAAATTTAAATATTAAATCTAAATCTAAATGTTAAATCTAAATATTAAATCTAAATGTTAAATCTAAATGTTAAATCTAAATGTTAAATCTAAATGTTAAATCCAAATGTTAAATCTAAATCTAAATGTTAAATTTAAATATTAAATCTAAATCTAAATGTTAAATCTAAATATTAAATCTAAATGTAAATTAAATCTAAATCTAAATGTAAATAAATTAAATTTAAATCTAAATTCAAATTTAAATCTAAATCAAATGTTAAATAAATCTAAATCTAAATATTAAATCTAAATGTTAAATCTAAATATTAAATCTAAATGTTAAATCTAAATCTAAATGGTAAATCTTAATCTAAATGTTAAATCTAAATGTTAAATCTAAATCTAAATGTTAAATCTAAATGTTAAATCTAAATCTAAATGTTAAATCTAAATGTTAAATCTAAATCTAAATGTTAAATCTAAATGTTAAATCCAATGTTAAATCTAAATCTAAATGTTAAATCTAAATGTAAATCTAAATCTAAATTTAAATCTAAATGTTAAATCTAAATTTAAATGTTAAATCTAAATCTAAATGTTAAATCTAAATGTTAAATCTAAATCTAAATGTTAAATCTAAATGTTAAATCTAAATCTAAATGTTAAATCTAAATCTAAATATTAAATCTAAATGTTAAATCTAAATGTTAAATCTAAATCTAAATGTTAAATCTAAATCTAAATGTTAAATCTAAATGTTAAATCTAAATCTAAATGTTAAATCTAAATTAATCTAAATGTTAAATCTAAATGTTATCTAAATAAATGTTAAATTTAAATATAAATCAAATGTTAAATATTAAATCTAAATGTTAAATCTAAATTTAAATCTAAATCTTAAATCTAAATGTTAAATCTAAATGTTAAATCTAAATGTTAAATCTAAATCTAAATGTTAAATTTAAATATTAAATCTAAATCTAAATGTTAAATCTAAATCTAAATGTTAAATTAGGGATACATATTTCCTCTATTTTTTATTAAATAATAAACTTGACTTGGTTTTGTGTTTTTATTAACAGAAACAGTAACTGCTAAACAGAGTAGGAAGTGACATCTTTATTTTCAAATCTGCAGCAGAGAAACTGACTTTGTTCTGTTGTTTTATTGTTTGATTGATGTCCTAAAAAAAAGAAGTGCAGGAAAAAATGTTGAACATTTTCTAACCATTAGAGCTTTTTATAAAATAAAATAAAAGTTTAGTTTGGTAGTAATATGTACAAATCATTGAGATTTAGATTTAACATTTAGATTTAACATTTAGATTTAAAATGTTACATTTCGAAATAATATTTAGAATTTAGATTTTTAAAATGTAAATATGCTGGTAAATGTTGAATTTTAGAAACATTTTCTTCCTAAATGTATGAAAATGTGCTAAATGTGGAAAAATGAAGCTAAATGTTCAAAAAAAGTGCATTTCTTCTAAATCACGAAAATTTAACACTTGGCGCCTCATACCAGACCGCCTCTAAATGAAACTAAGCTTTTAATTGGTCTATAGTGAGAGTGTCAAGAAAGGCAGTTTTGACCTGAAAATATGTAACACACTGCAGACGGGAGATAAAAGTGTGAAGGGGTTATAATAAAACTGTGTCCCCCCCTCATATAAACCTATGTGTGCCCAGCTACATTGCCCTGGCGCCGGGTGTGGAGTGAACTTACCAAAGTGGGTGCTAAGCTTGAGCTTTCTGGTCAGATCAGACAGCCAGACCAGGACGTGGAGTGGAACGATGGACCAGGCCTTTTCCTGGACTCTTGATGTTTCCGGTAGCTGAAGTTGGCTCTAACAACGCCTAGAAAACTTTTGCTTGGATCCAGACTCTTCCACTGAGGCAGATAACCACCTGATGAGTGAGGATGGCCTGATGATTAGCCTGCATTTGTATAGCGCTTTACAGTACATTCAGTCCCTTTCATGCACACATTCAAACGCTGATGGTGCCAAGCTACTACATTGTAGGCACAGCTGCTCGGGGCGCACTGACAGGAGAAAGAGCTCAGCAGTCTGCTTAGCTGTCGGTAGAGCGAGTAAGGCGACTATGTGGACAGCCTTAGAAAAAACGGATCAACAAAGGTGATGATGGTATCATGCCGTCTCTTTTGAGAAGACTGGTGATCAAGTCTACCTCCATATGGGACCACAGACGATTTGGTACGGGGAGCAGGCTCCGACAAACTCCTTAACACGAATAAGGCACGACGAAGACGTCCACAGATGGGGGAGGAACGTACTTCTCAGTGCGATCACTGTGGCATCACCATCAGTCACTGAGTGCACTAAAACAAGATGGTGTTGTTTTCATCCAGGTATTTTGGTTCATGCGTAAAATACTGGTGGGCAAATAGCTTCAACCCCCACTATGCAAAGCCGTGCGGAACAATTAGACTAACAAAATAAAACCTAAGCCATCTTTGAGTGGATGATTGAAAAAGTGTTGCTGCACAGTTTTGAAATAAAACACTTTTAGATTAATTAAATTGAATTCCTTGGGGTCTAGAGTTTAAAAGAAAAACAGTTCAGGTGACAGAGGAGACGTTTTGCAGCCTCCCTTTTTGAAAAGTAATAAGCTGATGAAGCTGACAAAAAACCAATGTTCACAGTTTAAAAACGTTTTGAATGTTACGGTTTATTGAAACAGCTGAGTTTCTGTTCTGAGCGTCACACAGACTGAGTCTGGATCCATTGTTACCAACCGAGTTAATAAAATGAACGTAGAAATTGTTGTAAGATCTAAAACAGTAAAATAAGCTGCAACCATTTGCAGTAGTTGCAACTTATTTATTTAATCTTTTTTCATAATCACTATACGGATTACATTTCTTCTGGTAACCTTAAAAGCCATTAAAGGCATACTACTTACAGGACTTACTTTCTTCATATTTTCTTCTGTTCAGGACAAAAGAAAATCTCACTCATCATATAATTCAGAAATGTAGGACATATTTTGATTTATAATTTGAAAGAAATCATTCATGGATGACATATAAGTCTCCTTTTACATTTTGTCAAATCTTTTTAAATGATCTATATTTTATTCTCGATTCTGTTGTGATGTTAGCTGATTGGGTTTTTTTCCCTTTTCAGTTTTCCCTATCATTTTATGGTATTTCTTGTTCTTCTTCTTTACTTTATTGTAATTGTTTTGCCTCTTACTTGCTTCCATTTTTTTACGTCCCGCCCTTAGTTGCCCTTGATTTCATTACTTTTGTCTTTTATCTTTTATTTGTGTTCTCTTAGTTCCTCAGTCGTTTTTAGTTTTGTTTAAACGTATTTCTCTATTTGGATAGTTTACTCATTTACATCTTCTTTCAGTTTTTATTCCCCTCTGTTTCTCCTCTTTTATCCAGTGCTCCTTTGAGTTTCTTTTAGGTTCCTCCTTAGATATCTTATCTTAACTAATTTTTTTCCTTATTCTTCTAAAATCATTTTCTGTTCTTTCATTGCTTTGCTTCATTCTGATCCCCGGCCCAGCGACTAAAGCCTAGTTTCTACTTCTCCGTCAGACACTTTGCACCCACACACAGACCTTTTTACAATTTTCGTTTATAGTTCTCCGTTGGGAATGCAAAGCAATTCCCCACCAGGACAGCAGGGGGTGCTAACCTTTCGTTGCTGGTCTGCCTACGATTGCAGTGTCGTTTGTGATTAACTAGAATTTATTTTCTTCAGCTTGTGAACCCATTTCCTGCTAAAGTAGCAATGGACGACAGAAAGTACGTTTTGGTTAAGCTGTAAAGCTTTTTACTAGAAGCTCATAGAATCCTCTAGAAACTCATGGAAACAAACACAGCGGTCTGTGTTGTTGTCCTCTAAACCTCCTTCTGTTCAAAATCACTAAAATACAAGATTAGATCAATTACTCTTTCAGTATAAAAGCATATAGTGGCCAAATTAACTACTGATTACAGCGACTATAGAGACCCGTTCTGGTGAAACGATCTCTGGCTGTTACTGAGCCGATCTATAACAGGCACCAATCACGCTCTGTGCTGATGGATAGATAGAAAATGGCGCTCTACTCCGTCTGCTATTGCGTAGGTGACGGAGAGGCCTTGAGTCGATGGATAATGGCGCCGCGTCAATCCGTTTCGACGTAGAAGGAGAAGTATGAACCACTTTCACTCTTCATTCCTCACCAGTAAACTTAAACTCCAGGTTCTCACAGTTCACTGCTAATCCGTCCATCTTTGGCGTCTTCATCCTCCATTATTGTCTTAGCGTTTATTTTTATATAACAGCTCAATTTTTGTAAGTTCTTTATTTTCATTAAATTCCACTAAATCCAAACAGCTCTCTGCATTTGGGTCCTCCATTCTCCATCCAATCAGGACAAATTCTTTGTCAATATTATTTACCGTTTATAGCTATTTCTTCTCTGGTCGTTTTAAAATTCGCTGTCCTGAAGGAGAACTGCTGCCCCAGCTTTAAACATCACAACTAACTAAACCTTCATTTATAACTTTCTTCAAAAGTTATTGTAAATTAAATATCTTCTACAATTAGTTAAAATTATGACATTTTGAAAAATTTAAATATGAGGGAATCAGAAACCAGGGAATCAGTCATTTCACAGATTTCACCTTCTAGTTCATAAAAGACTCCAAATGATAAACTTTGCTGATAGTTTTTTTCTAGTTAAATAACACACTTTTATTAAACAGGCGAATTCCTGATCGGGTTACTAATGTACAATAGATTATAACATGACAGTGCTGTGTGTTCTCGTCGTCTTTCCTCTAATAAATGACAGTTTTCATTTGCAAACTGTCATTTGTTTTTCCTTAAATCACCTCTATCATTTTTACAGCGCCTGTATGCAAAAATATGTCTTAACACTTATAATATGAAACTTTCTGCTCTCAGTTTGAACAGAAAAACTAAATGTTTGACTAAACTGCAGTCCTGGATTTTCCTGGATGCCGGTTGAACTTGTTCGGTGGATGAACAGTCTTGAAAGAATTACAAAGAGATAAATGTTGAGGATAGAAGGTAATCGTGTCAGTTTTCTTTTACTGAATATTTGCCACAGGATTCTTGGTAAACATGATGAAAATCTTCTGGCGGACGGCTTTGATTTGCAGTCCGTAGATGATGGCGTTCATGGCTGGAGGAACCACATGGAACATGATGGAGGCTAGCTTCCTCTGATTCGATAAGTCAGGAAATCGATGTAGAATGACGCTGACGGTCCCTGTAACCATCATGATGACGTAGAGGACGAGGTGGGAGCTGCAGGTCTGCAGCGCCCGGCTGTTCCTCGCCTTGCTCCGGCTGAGCAGACACACCATGGCGATCCTCAGGTAGGTGATGGTGATGCTGCCGAGCGAGGAGCCCAGCAGAACCACCGTGTACGCCAAGCCGTAGACGTTGTTGATCAACACGCTCTCGCAGGACAGCTTGAACAGCGAGGCGTTGTCACAGTACGGGTTGGGTATGACGCCTCTGCAGCGGGACAGGCGGACGCTGAGGCCCACGAGCACCAGCACCATCAGCAACGCCACCGCCCAGGCCGACACCGACAGCTTCAGCACCATCCTGTTGTTCATGATGGTGGGGTACTGCAGCGGGTTGCAGATGGCCACGTAGCGGTCGAAGGCCATGATCATGAGCACGGTGTGGACGGCGCCGGCGTGGACGTGACCGAAGAAGGCCTGCAGGACGCAGCTGCTGTAATGGATGTATCTCTGGGAGGCGGGGGTGAAGACGCTGCTCAGCAGGGGGGGGATGATGGTGGTGGCTCCAAGAACGTCGTTGGCCCCCATGTTACAGAAGAGCAGGAACATGGGCTGATGGAGGCTCCTCTCCAGGGCGATGGTGGTTATCAGGCCCACGTTTGACAGCATCACAAAGATGTAGATGAGGAGGAGGACGATGAAGGCTGGGACAGAGGACTGAGAGCTGACCTTTAACCCCTCCAGGAGCAGGATGTCTGGACCGGAAGTTGTGTTTTCCATACAGGACAAAGTTTAATGGTGCCTAAAGAACAAAACCACCGATTAGTGTCAAAATCATGAGTTTCTTCTTCAGCTTAAACTCCACAGTCACACCTGGAGAAAATGAAGCAGAATTATGAATTCTTAAACCTTAAAACCTGTTTTCAAATAACATTGAAGGATAAATATCATTCTAGCATTGCTTTGCATTTAGGACTGTTGCTGTCAAAGATCAAATACCTCATCACAAGGAGAACCAGGAGTTTTACTTGCAGCAAGGAGTGAAGATCGTACAACAAAGAAGAGTTTATACATGTATTTATGCACCATGAATGGCTCTCTGCCCCCCCTACACATTCATTTGCTCTTCCACTTCGCTTTTTAAGGGGGGCTAATTATGCTTCTCCCAGACACACAGAACCGTTCTACAGCATACTCAAATAAAATGTTTACCCTAAATTTGTCTGAAAATGCCGTATATATCAGAATCCGCATTAGAGAAATGTTCCTTCTCATAACTTCCGTATCTGACGCCTTGATATTCGCCTCTCTAAGCCCTCCTACCGTTTGTGAAACTTTACAGAAGTTTTCAGCGTGTTGCATTTTAGTATTTAGGGAAAAAATCACATTGGTGAACAACGGCAACACTGGAGATTGTAAGACGACACGCAAATCATCCGATATCCGACCCTGAAAGTGGGTTTGCGAAGAACCAGAGAGAATTCAAAGGCTTTTAAAAGACGTGTCGGCTTTGTAATATTAATCCTCCTTGGTATCTATAATAAATATTAATCACTATGAAGCTACGTTTGGCTTTGAAACCATAAAAACACAGAAAAATGAAGCTATGTTTTGATGTCAAAGTTAGAAATGCTAACAAAACAGTTTTTACCTCGAACACTTCCTACCAAAGCACAGCAGAGCAACTCCAGTCTTTACAGATCAATAATATTATGCATATAATACCCATTCAAAGTACAAATAAATGATAAATGCAATGAATGTATTTACAGTTCGTCTTACAGTTGCAAACACAGTTTGTTGGTTGATAATTCAAGCTGCCATAAAGTACTAGGGTGCTTACTTGCCTGAAATCACCTGACGCTCAAATATCACATCAATATTAAATAAAATAATTATTGTACACAGAAACTCAGCAAACTGAAGGCAGTTTTTATGTCTCTTCAAGTGTAAAATGAAACCAACAGCTTGTACCACTTTTAAATTACTTTGACCGTACATAAACGCATCGAGCTGTTAAATTTAATTTCCAGATTCCAAGATAATCCTTACATTTGGAGAAAACAAGAAAAAGTAACGTTACCCTTCCCAAAGCTCCACAACGCAGTTTATTCTACGCCCTGTAACCCAAATACATGCGCTGTTCAGAAAAAGACGCACAGCAAAGAAGACTAAATCCGCTTCCCTGTTTCCACACATTTAGACCTGAACAGATGTAAAAGTTTTACTCAAGAGAAAAAGTACTTCCACATGTTTTTACTCAAGTAAAAATAAAAAGTAGCTGTCCAAAAATTACTTGAGTAATAGTCATAAAAGCATTTGGTTGACAGGATGCTTGAGTAATGAGAAACATCTGCTTTAATATTTTTCAAATGTTTTCATCAGACAGATAAAAACATAAAATTATTGGCAAATGTTGGTATTTTAATAATAAAAAAATGATCCAAACAATATAATTTCAGAATAAAAAATTATAAGCAGAGAAAAAGCTTTTCTAAGCTATTTGTTCAATATAATACTAACAATAACAGCTGGAAATTAATACAAATATTTTAGAACAAGGTAAAAAGCATTTCCATAGACAATCTACGGTGTTCATGGTTTTATTTTTGGATTGGGCATCATTTTAATCTGTAAAGCACTTTGAGAAGCTTTGGTTTGAAAAGCGCTTTATACATGAAGTTTGATTTGATTTGAAGTTTGCTGTAAAATCATTTGAACTTAAAATGCAACAAGCTCAACAAATATAAAACGACTTTTAAAAACCAAAGCTTGTGTGGAAACAGGAGATCTCCTTTCATAAACTGGAGGTTTGTGTCTGCTTTTATTTTTGTCTTATCATATTTTTAAATGTTTGTTTTTCATTCAGTGAATTTACTCACAGTGGCCAGAGTATCCAAAACATTTTACTCGAGTAAAAGTATTAATATTTCTTAATAATAATATTACTCAAGTAAAACAAAAAAACACAACATAATAAACCAACTGTTGAAAGTACTTTTTTTTTTTTTTAGTAAATGTAACTGAGTAAATGTAGTAAGTTACCGACCAGCCCTGGACCTGCATGTCTTACTTTGTAAAAACGTTGATGTCAGATTTCTGTTAATCTGACGTAAACATTCATCTCTTCTCTTTGGAGGGAATTAGTCAAGTTATTACAGCGGAGAGAAAAGATCTGAAAACTGATGTGAAACTGGTTTACAAACTAATTTGTCTTGATGTAAAATAAAACCACTTTGGTTTGTTTTCAGATCAACGTTCCCATTCCTAGACAGTAAAAACCAGGTGATGAGCTGGAGGACAGATTCAGAGAACAGCTACGTTTTCCTTCATGGCCGGAGCTGATTATGTTAAAAACAGCTATTTCAGCTCAAACTTCCAGCTGTCCTTGATGAAACAGATCAGAAACGCAGCAGAGAGAAAGTCTGAAGCAGCCGAGGATCCCTGTAGAAGCTGGATAACTTAATCATGAGCGGATATGAATTCACACAGCAAAACACAAATTCAAACAAGATCAGTCGTTTATATAAGCCTAACATGTAAGGAGGACACTACGGAGGACGAGGCCAAAGTGATAAAACCAGTAACAATCCTGTTCATTCTGTGTGTTTCACACTCACCTCTGATGACAGAAACTTCCTCCTCTGCCTCCACAGCCCAGCCTGCAGATTTTATAACATCACTGACGTCTCTCTGCTACTATCAGACACCAACCTGTTGCTTCCGTTTGTAGATTTAGAAACAAGAAAGTTTCAAAATAAAGGCAGCGTTTTACTACCATATTAGCTGCAGCAGAAACACAGTTTGTCCCATAATCAGGGACGTTTGATGGCAGTTTGGCTCATGAAGAAACGTCTCCCACCGTTTTAGGGAGATATTCAGGACTGAATTTAAAACATTATGAATTATATAAAATAAGGGATACATATATCCTCTATTCTTGTATCACAAATTCGACTACTCTTCCGTGCGTTGTCCCCCAAGGCTCTATCCTTGAGCCGGTTCTTTTTCACCTTCATACGCAGCCTGAAACTGAGCTATTGGTTACAGCAACTGTCTGGATCCCAGGATGGAAGATGTGGAGCAATGATGGATGGATGAGGAATTCTGCACGAGAAAAAAGGAATTGGGCCCAGCTAGTTTACCTATGAGCAGTCATCCTGAATAAACTGTCTGAGGATATTTTTGTTTTGTGCGGCCGCCCATTACCTGCCGGGTTGAATCCCCCGGGCAGACTGTGCGGACCCCACCCGTACTCTTAAACGTTTCTCCCCCCAACCCCGTCTATTTTTCCTTAGATAGTTGTCGACTATCGGTCTCGTGCCGGTATTAGCCTTAGATGGAGTTTACCACCCACTTTGGGCTGCATTCTCAAACAACCCACTCCGAGAAGACCCCGCATGAGGGGGCCGTTACCGGCCCTACACCGTCCACGGGTCAGGAGGACTCAGACAGAGTGTTGTAGCCAGTCTCCTAGTAGCTAGGAGACAGGTTAATGTTAGTAGCTATGCTGCTTTAGGCTAGGCTGTTGGAGGACATTATTAGGGTCTGTTCCTACTTTCTCTCCTACTTCTCCCCAACTGCAGATGTGCTGTCAATTCAAGCACTAACCTGTTTTCTATTATAGTAGGTGCTCCGGATTAGCCTGCTTGACGACCCTGACTAAGATGGCATTGCAGTGAGGAAAATTCTCCACGTCCTGCAACAAACTTCTGCATCAGTTCTATTGCTCTTTCTGTGTCTCTGTTATGTATTCTCCAACCACAGACGGTCCGCAGAAACCGCTTGTGCTGAGCCTGGTTCTGCCGGAGGTTTCTTCCTGTTAAAAGGGAGTTTTTCCTTCCCACTGTCGCTGCATGCTTGCTCAGTATGAGGGATTGCTGAGAATTCCACGACGCAATCTTCTGTGGTTCTGTAATTTCTACACTAAACATTGTATTGTAATAACTCTTTTGTAAAGTGCCTTGAGATGACATCTGTTGTGAAATGGCGCTATATAAATAAACTGAATTGAATTGAATTGTTTTTATGAAAATTAGAAAATCTTCCTCGACCAGAAAAAACGTTGACAGGAATTTTTGTAGTTTCTTTTGACTGGACTCCATAAATGATGGATTCAGGGTTGTGGGAGCAACATGGATGATGATGATAGCAGACGTTTTCCTCTGGTGTACCGAGGAACGTTATGATGCGTTTTAATAAGCACGTACAGAACCAGATGGGTGCTGCAGGTCTTGTTCCTGCTGGTCAGACAGACCACGGTGATCTTAGAGTAGGTGAGAACGATGGAGGCTGTGAACAGAACCACGGTGAAGGTCAGGCTGTACATGTTGATGAGCACGCTCTCACAGTACAGGATCCCGACCAGAACCGGAACGCCGTAGGAATGTTAAGGTGTAAGTCCACCCAGTTTCAGGCTTCTAACCTCTATGAACCTGTACATATTATATGTAATTAGAACGCTGAGAGCCTTGTGGTTGTAATTATGTATGCCAATCAGGGATACAATCATAGCTGTAGGCACAGCCAGCTCTTTTACCAACATAAATCCACTCTTTCAGAAGGAGATAAAATGTGCAGCTTACCCCATAGTAGTCCAATAAATCTGATGAAACCGATACATCTTGAACATAAACTTTACATCCATAAAGAGCTGTTTAAAGTTCTCCAACAAAGTGATTAGTCCTGGACAACAATAAAAGTCATAAAAAGATTTTTTTTAAATACTTGAAGTTCTTTAAACTGCAAAAACAGATTTTCAAGAAAGTAAAAATCCCTTGTTTATGAAAATCTTTGTTTATTCTTCAACCTCTGAAACCCGCTAGCCCCCATTTTTGGGGGCACGCCTCCTAGGCCGTTTGGAGTCTTTATTTACCTTATTCGCTATAAATCCACTTATTTCATTCCATGTGAACCCAACCTGGACCGTTCCAGGATACGGTCCGATAAACCTGCCTTGGAGTCCAGGTACGAGGGGATACGGATCATGTGAACACAAGCCGTACTCTGGCCGCATCTCAGACATTAGACACGCTCCAGACGGAAGTGACGACACCGCTAACCAAAGTTACTGAATCGCCACGCGACCATAAAGAGACCAAAACATCATAGTTCAAGCATCCCAGAGCAACACAGCAGGTTACAAAGCGGTGGGTTTACTACCACACTCACCCTGTAGATGGTTTCAGGTAGCAGCCGACCAGTAGACCAATGTGTTGTCATTCCAAGCTGTGGCTCGTTTTATGACGTCGGTACTTCTCACTACCTTGTTTGTTGGATAGCTACAGAATTATTTGTATCATGTAAAACACTGGAGTCCAGTAGAGGCTGAGACCAAGGGGCAAACTCCACCAGGAAGTGGCAAAAACTGCAGTTCCTACGTCATCCACTGGGGGCTCGTCAGCCTGGCTTCATCTGTTCAAGCCTTTTGATTAAATCAAGGTGGTTTAACTGGTTTGTGGTGTTCAGCATGGTTGGTCTACATACATGAACTTAACTACAGGCAGCATATGTGCAGTGTGTAAACACCGCCGCCATCTTGGAGAGGTTAACCTGCCTGAACTGTAGGTTTGACGAACACAGATAATAAACGCCTACAAATCAAGTGGCAAACTCAGCCAGGAGAATGTGAAGCCAAACAGGAAGTGGTAAAAACTGCAGTTCCTCCTTCATCCACTGGGGGCTGGCTCCAAAAAGGAGCAACTTCCCATTGACTCCCATGTTAAAAGGCTTTACATCAAAAATAAACATGTTTACAGCCTGGTTCAAAAAACCATTTTAGGTTAGATAGTTCAGGTTTATCGTCATGACAACTCTGAGGGGGGGGAATTTTTTCCTAACATCTCCATTTATTTTTCATTTAATCTTTAAATTATGAATAATTGGGGGCGTGTCCTTTTGATTGACAGGTCCGTCTAGGCTAACGCTGGTGGCTAATGGTGGCTAACTGTAGCTAACTGTAGCTAATGGTGGCTAACAGTAGCTAATGGTGGCTAACGGTAGCTAATGGTGGCTAATCGTGGCTAACTGTAGCTAATTGTGGCTAATGGTGGCTAACTGTAGGTAATGGTAGCTAATGGTGGCTAACTGTAGCTAATGGTGGCTAATGGTGGCTAACTGTAGCTAATGGTGGCTAACGGTAGTTAATGGTGGCTAATGGTGGCTAACTGTAGCTAATGGTGGCTAATGGTAGCTATCTGTAGCTAATGGTAGCTAATTGTGGCTAACTGTAGCTAATGGTGGCTAATGGTGGCTAACTGTAGCCAATAGCTTGCTCCGTAGTCTGCTGTCCCCCTCTGCTTGCGGGGAAGCTCTTCCCAGCCTGGGACTAACGTAAATACTTTATTTGGTGTTTCTGAACTCCACTATCAGTTGCCTCTGCAGTTTTTATTCGGTTTTGGATGTTAATCTGCAATTATTGGTCAAAGACGGTTTGCTGTGGTGTTGATTACAGTAACAGACAGTCCAAGAAGTTTCTGCTTTGGGGGGAGGCTTTATACCGACTGAAGCTTCACCAGCTGTGGGGGGGCTCTGTCAGGTGGCAGAGAGGAATGCTCTTCTGGTCTGAGCTTTTATCTGTTTCTACACGCGAGTTGGAGCAGGCGATCGGTCGGGTAGCAGCAGAGCAGCAAAGTTGGCAGGACCGATGAACAGCAGCATCAGAGAGCGGGAGTCGGCTAGATGATCAGGCTGGAAGACTAAAGAGTTGGACTCTAGACAGACTGGATGATCACTGGTTAGATCAGTACTGGTGTGAGGAACACAGCTGGAGGCATAAACTAATGGATGAGATGTGAGGTGAGTCAAAAGCCTTTTATTTTTTTAGAGGATCTGAGTTTTCATGATGACTTTGTGACGCTTTTTGCTGGATGTGTTGTTAAGATAAGCCGACTAAGTCCTCACCCTCCACCGATGGTAATAACACCATATTAAGCAGTATTGACCCGACCCATTCTGGTCTTATTATATCGATCTGTTTTCTAAAGGGATCGTTGTTGAAAAACGGGATAAGCGTTAACCCTCCGCCCCCAGCCTCACAGCCCCAGTCTCAGCCCCAACTCTTTGCTTATTTTTGGCATTTTCCGAGAGTGACGCGGACAAGATGGCGGTGGCGGGAACCGCCCTGTTGGCTTCATTCTCTGCTCTTCAGAAACCTGTGGGTGACGTCAATGAGGGTTTGTCTGTTGTATCCACAGTCTATGGCTGAGACCTGCACCATGTGAACACGAAAAAAAATAGCAAACTGTCGTTTTCTGGCACAGCAACACGTGTAGAAACACTCCCAGAGTAACATTTAACTTTTAATTATTTGTTATTAGAGACACCAACAGTTGGTCTAAAGTAAATTAGAGTGAGTAGCTACTATTTATGATGTTTATTACCTTTTTTACAATGAAAACAAGCTGCTCAGCTATCTATAATGTGTTTGTTTTTTTTCTGGCAGAATTCATCATTTCTGTCTTTTGACCTTGATAACTCATGCCCACTGTGATGTTCTTGAGAATTTCCACAGTATCCCCCATAGACCTTCCTATTATATGAGAGCAATTTGAACATTTTAGACCTTTTACAAGCTGCAAAAAGCTTGTAAAAGAGTGTTGGTATTCCACATTCAGGGAAAAAAACAATCTCGGGCTTAGGGGGTTAAGTATATTGTCTTATTTCGAGAAAATTTTTACTTGTTCCATTGGCAGATTTGTTTCTGCTTATTACTAGCAAAAATATCTTTATTTTAATGTTTTTGTACTTGTTTGTAGAGTAGAACTGATAAAGTTATGCTTCCATCACTTCCACCTACGAATGTCACTGCACATTAACAGAAACAAAAAAATAAAACTTAATCTGGGTTATCAGGGATCCTTGGCCGATCCTCACATCCATGACTCAGCACAATCTGCTGAGATTTTTTACATAGAAAACTTTTAACTGATTAGAATGTTTGTATAATTGGATAGAAATTAATTGTCTTGTAGAGTGCCTTGAGATGACATTTGTTGTGAATCGGTGATTTAGAAATAAACTGAATTAAACTGATTTGATCGTGCTACGAATGGATGATGAAAAGTCATGTTACCTCGTATTTTCGGTAAGCGTTCGAACCAATGATGATTTACGCATTGAATAGCCAATGAAATGAGTGGGTGGAGTAGATGTTGCCATGGTTACTCATGAGCGTAAAATGGCGCATCCAGAAACAAATATGTGGTGATTACGCACAGGCTGAGCCGGAAACAAAGGGCTTCAGAAATGTGTCCAAATATTCCTCATTGTCAAAATCCAATTAACACTGAAGGCAGCAGTGGAGGTTCATGTAGAAACAGAAAGTTAGGATTCCTTAAATGTTTGTTTGTGCAGTAACTACTGAGACGTATTATAAGTATGCACAGAATAGGCTATATGTTTTTTGCTTTATTGCTATCAACTTTGTTGTGGATAAAGTTAATAATTCAGGGTGTTTTGTCACCAATTCATGCTAAATCCACTTTTAGAGCAATAAATAGGCGGTTATAAAATGTGATCTTTTTCAGTGTATTAATATTCTTATGGCTTGGTAACAAACGAACTCAGACCCACAATCACAGTTCTGGTAGAAATGTTGCTTTCCAAAGAGACTTCAGCCATGTCTCAGAATTGTTCAAGAACAGCCTTAAGTTTAATTTGGGTATGCGTTTATAAAAATGTGGGGCGGATATTGCTGGAATGATATGAGAAACATGGAAATGTCTGGCCTCCCACTGTGACCAGGGAGATAATTGAATTAGATGTGGAGGTGAGGCGTTCAGGGGACGATGGACAGGGCCTTTTTATCTCATTATGGTGCCAGGTCTCCTCTCTGGGGTTGTGTTTGTGTTTTACGTTCCCAGATGAATCAGGGATGGTTTAAACCAGACACACCTGGACAGGTTCTGATTCAGTCCCTGGAGACAGTCCAGAGCTCCTCTCTGATTGCCTCTGATTGCCTCTATGCACTTCCTATAAGAATTTGGGACTATAGATTGAAATGTAAATTTGTTTCTATGTTTATGTGTTGGACAATCATTGTGCTGAAAGACTCAATAATGATCCATTCTCTGTGTTCTCAGACAGTTGCTACCAGATTTTCTCTCTGAATGTTCTGGTATTACAAAGAAGTCAGGATGTATAAATATTTGTTTTTTATTCTTTTTGAATTTCTTGCCTTAATGTAGATGTATGATTGGTGGCTCAGCCGTTAGGGTTTGATTATCAGGCCATAAGTCACATGTTTTCCCCGCTGTTTCCTGTCAAAGATCACAGTTTTATTAATCAATATGATTTCTATCAGTTATTTTCTTGTTTTCAGACTGAGACTTTCATGTAACTTATCTATGTTGTTTTTATTGTGACTCAAACTTAGTTGGAATATTTAGTAAAAGTTGATCTCTCTGAATCCTTGCAGAAACATTTCCACCTCAGAGGACTAATTATCATCAGAAACTGTTGATAATTACCTCCCTGGATTTTTGAGGCGTCGCTCACTGTGGGATTCATTAATGCTCATCGTTGTTTGGAAACACGAAGACTGTTTCCTGTTTGTTGCTGGAATGCAGACTGATGAAACCTGATGGTCCCTGGGGGCCAATCTGACCCCAGAGCCCCAGACACCTGAAACAGTTTGACTCCCGTGACACAAACAGACCAGCTGAATCTGTTCAAACACTAACATGTTCACAGTTCAGCCTTTCTACTAGTAACTCTTTATGCTTCGCATCATGCAAACGTTCTGCTTGGAGTCCAAAGACGCGAACCTTTCATGGTTTCTGACATCGACAGGGAAAAACTTGCAAAATCAATGAAGTTTGGTATTGAGACTAACTTTAATTTGGGGTAAAAGTACAGAAAGACCCTCAGACAGGCACATGTTAGACTGATGAATTAAAAGAAGTGTTGATCAAAACTGATGCTATCAGTAGAAGGCTGCTATATGATTGGACAATGAATCTCTGGGATTTATAAAGTCTAGAACCTAGGAACCAAACAAGTCTTTTAGAGGTACTATCCTGCTACTTTTAGTTGCATCTCTGCTCCAACATGTTGAATCAACTGGCTGAAACTCTGCAGAGGCCTGTTAGTGGTGCGTTTATCTGATCCAGATGTGTTGGATAAGGAATGTTCCAGAGGTCTGAACTCGACAACCTCTAGTCTAGAGCAATAACTCCTGTGAAAAATGAATATTAAACATATATATTCCAAAGAGAGGTCACAAAGCCCAAACATCTAGGTTTATAGACCTGCAAAGGTGAAGCGAGAATTAAGTGGATCTGGGCAGAAATGTGTCGAACATGACCTGAATCAGGTAAATCCATCATGTCTGTCAGTCTTTAAAAGCAATTGGTTGTTCAACACCAACATAGTTGGAGATGTGTTCTTATTGCTGTGCACTGCTACAGCTTCAGTGTTAACTTTCCAGTCTGAATAATTCCTCCAGACAAACTCCCAGGAATCTATCATCGAACGTTGCTGCATGCTTCATTCAGACACGTTTCAGGTTAAACATGGGCCGCATTAATGTTGCATTTGCACCACATGACATAGTCCTGTAGACTGTACAATTAAATGAATGAAGCCTCGGAGACGTGAAGAGCTGAACTGAAGCTAATGGGGCGCTTCCCACCATCTGTGTCGTCACACCCGGAAAATACAAAAATGGTCAAAGAGATGGAGCTGAGGGTGGGGTTGGGGGTGGATGTTTGACACGCTGAGCCGATATAGCTACAAGCTAACTGAGCTAAACCCGAGCTAACTGAGGCTAACGGAGGTTAGCGGGTGCTTTTGGCTAGAAAACAGTGGTTGAGTGACGCTGCTACCCAACTGCCTTCTAGACAGATTCAATAATTTAGTCTAATAAAAACATGAAGTCTTGTTGGTCTGTAATCTGAATTTTAATTAAAACAAGTTTAAACAATCGAATAAATGTGATAATTTTAACCTATTTCTTACCAAGCAACTTTATCTTAAATGCACAGCAGAAATATAATTTTACCTACTGTAAAAATGGAGCAAAGATTTCTTGGATGGTCTGTTTATGCAGTCAGTGCCTCAGCAGCCATCTTTGTTCAATAACATAACAGCAGAACATGAATAAACATTGTGGAAACAACTGATGGTGGTAGCCTGAGACTTTTAATGTGACTCTGATGCTAACGGTTAGCCACCAGCGCTAAGGGCTCATCTGAGACATGTCCATGAAAAGCACACGCCCCTAATTATTGAATTTCCCATGGATCATTATGGTATTTTAGATTTGATTCATTACTGTAAGATTTAATGAGGTAAAAAAACGTTCTCCCCCCTCAGAGTCGTATGACGGTAAACCTGGCCCGTTAAACCAGACTGTACACATATGTGTAGTTGGCCTTTTTAACACTGGAGTCAGAAGGAACTAGCTCGTTTCTGCAGCCAGCCTTTAGTTGGGCTAATGTTTGGCCCCTTCGCTCTAAGAAATAAAACGTTGGATTTAATCAATAAGAATAAGGCAAGCTGTTCCACGAGACTCTGTCAATTAAGTGTCAAACAATATGGGTTTGAAATAGATTAAATGAAATGAAACATTGTTAATTACAACCCTAAGTATATTGAAAATAAAACTATGAATTAAATGAAAAGCACCTGTTTCATTTGCTAGAGTGTTGGTTTGTCCCGGATCTGTTCTCCACTTCCTGTTCTCTCCTGATCATCATAACAACACAGTCATCAGTAAACTATTGGATGAGACTGGCCTCCATCTGCACACTGAGAACAACACTGGATTAGACAGAAACCTGGATCATCTTAACCTTTGTGATATTTCGCCATGACCCTTGACCCTTTCCTCCTTTTTCAGTTGGTTTCGTGTCTTCATGGTCTTCAAAATGTGGTTCATTCTTTTGTTTTAGGAGTTCTGGTTGTTTCCTCAGTTCTGTCCCGTTTTTGGGTTTAGATTCTTACTTCAGTCTTATAATAGAGTTTCGATTTATTCTGATTTTACCTTCTTATCTTACAGTGTTTGATTCCGTTTTTAGGGATTTTTTTACTCAGTTCTTCAGCTCAGCTTCTAATCTAGCTGTTCTACATCGTGTTGGTTTTACCCACCTGTTTCCCTTCAGTCATCAGCTCTCCAGCAGAAAGACGTCAGTTTACCATTCTAGGTCAGTTTACCACTCTACATGTCCCCTTTTGTCCAGGGTTCCTAGATCATCCCAGCTTTTTCTTTCATGTCTCAAGTTTTTAGAATTTTTTTTGGATTTGCTTGTATTTTTCTTCTCATTTATCGGATCCTCATAACAAACATCATGAGTTGTTTAGTCCGTGCTTTTTAAGCAGAGGGACTGAAACCAGCAAAGAAATAAAAAAAATGTAAACTACTTTAATAAAAGAAAAAGAAAACATGAGAAGATTGGTGTTCTTGTGGGTGTTGTTATGAATAAAACACTGAGTTAGTCAGGGACTCTGTCTCTGGAGACACTTAATGTCAGTTTCTTTGGACATGTAGATGACAGGAAGTGTTTGTCTCATCATTTTGACCACAAAATAATTTGATATTATTTATTGCTTTTAATATGTTACATATTGAAGTGCTTATTGATGCTGAATGAAGAGCAAAACCTACCAGGTTTGTGTTCTCAGGCTGTCTTTGGTAAATGTTCGGCTCATTAAACACAAAGATTCTAACTCAGTTTGAAGATCCCTGCAGGGAAGTTTCATCAACACCTGCTGTAATCAGGATTACTATCTGAGCTGTAATAAACATGATTAGTGGGCCGTTGTTTCATCCTACGGGACTAATTATCATCAGAGACTGTTGATAAGTGTTTTTATGGAGCAGCTCACAGAGGGATTCATTAATGATCACCTTTCTTCTGGAAACATCATCACCTGTTTCTGTTCTCCAACAGAACCCAGACAGACAAGACCTGTGGTTCAGCATGATCACTAGGGGGCGCTGTTGTCCTGAGGGCCCAGCGCCAGGAGCAAAGTTTGAATCTCCTGGACACAAACAGACCGACTGAATGTGTTTTAAAGTTAGACTTACTCAGAGAAATAAACCAAAGTCTGCAAATATGCATCATTATTGTCATTTATGTGAGAAAAATACCTGAACTTACATCTAGGTTGGTGAACAAGCTGGTTTTAATCTTGGATTTTAGGTCTACAAGACAAGTACAAGCCTCTAAAATCTTAATTCTTTATTTATGAAGACATAAATATGACAGAAAATTTTGCACAGATAAAAATGACTCTTAGGCTTTACAGTACATCACATTTCATACAATGAAATGTTGAAATATAAAATATAATTGTAAAACTAACCAATTAAATGTACAAAAAACAAAAGCATTTCAAGTATTTCAAATCAGAGACTAAAATTAGGCCTGAAAAATAAAAAAACAGCTGTTTCCCTTTACAGAAGATTATTTTTATACCCTTTGAAAATAAAATATATTTTTAAAATGAAGATAAAACTTTTCTAGACCGGAAAAAATGAGACACAAATTTTAGTATTTCTTTCGACTGAACTCCATAGATGATGGGATTCAGGCTGCAGGGGATGATGTGAAACAGGATGGCAGACATTTTCCTCTGGTCGGAGTACTGAGGGAAACGATGCAACATGACGATGAGCAGGCCGCAGAAAAGCATGATGAGATAGACGAACAGGTGGGTGCTGCATGTCTTAAAGGCCTTCCTGTTCAGAGATTTGTTCCTGCTGGTCAGACAGACCATGGTGATCTTAGAGTAGGTGAGAACGATGCTGCCGATGGAGGCTGTGAACAGAACCACGGTGAAGGTCAGGCCGTAGATGTTGTTGATGAGCACGCTCTCACAGGACAGCTTAAACAACGAGGCGTTGTCACAGTACGGGTTGGTGATCAGAGTCCGGCAGCGGTTCAGCCGTACCGTCAGACCCAGCAGGATCCCCACCAGAACCAGCGCCGTCCCCCAGGCGGACACCGTCAGCTTCATCACCATCCTGTTGGTCATCACCGCAGAGTAACGCAGAGGATCACAGATGGCCACGTACCTGTCGAAGGCCATGATCATCAGCACCGTGTGGGAAGCGGTGCCGAACATGTGTGTGGAGAAAGCCTGAACGACACATTCATAGTAGCTGATTACTAACTCAGAGGGAGGCTTCAGGAGGTCCGACAGCAGACGGGGCACAACCACCGAGTTCCCGAAGATGTCGTTAACCGGAAGGTTACAGAAGAGCAGGTACATGGGCTGATGGAGGCTCTTATCAATGCAGACCAGGACTACGATCGCAACATTCAGCGTTATAATGAACAGATAGGAGAAGAGGAAACACAAAAAGACCGGGTACACAGATGTCTCCATGACCTTTAACCCCTCCAGCTGGAGGGTAAAACTGTTGAAGGTGTTGTTTTCCATCAGCCTAAAAGAAAAATCAAATCAGCTCACGTCTAAAGTAGTTAAAGCAATGATTATAAATCATACATGAAAAGAATTGCAGATATGCAATAGTTTGACACTTTTCTTCATAAAACATGTAAAACACCAAATGGAGATTCATCTGAAGCTGTTTACCAAGTTACTTGTTCTGATTAGCTGAGTATGATCTGAATGCTGCTTCTGACCTTCTGAGGCTTGCAAAGATCAGGCACCTTGACTCTATGGGATGAAGAGAGACTGATTTTATATAGATACGCTGTTCGTCTGAGAGGAGAGCAAAGATGTAATAAGATGCTAGTCGTCATAGAGACTGAATCCAGCGGGCCACGCCGATGAACTGCTGTTGGGTGACAGCAGTGATAATTCTCCATTTAACCCTTTACCAAGTGATATTCAATATATCAATAAATAAAGCATGGCGAAAACTGTGTTGCTGGGGATTACCTATTTCTAAGTATAGAATGATAGATTTAGCATCAACTGATGAACTGAACTGAAACGCACTACACTGTATCATTAGTCACATTTTTAATAATCCTTCAGCAGGTATTAAACACACCTTTCAGTAATTCAGCAATTCTGTAGTAAAAAAAACCCATATCGGTTAGATGTAATATTCTAATTAGACATATTTTTTTCATTATCTGAAAATAAAGAATCTCTATACAGCAGTCTTTTTTAATGGAACCAGGTGGCAGGATTTCAAAAAGCAATCAATGCTAAAAACAGTCATACTTCTGGAAAATGGAAGGCCGGCGGTGAAGTCTATGGGGGTTTCTGACCGATGTGGAGTGGGTATGGAGAGAGAGTGCATGAAAAAAACAACCAGGCAAAGCCGGAGGAGCCCAAGGATGGCAGGAAGAACCAAAATAAACCAAAACAAGGTCCCAAAAATCACTAGAAAATATCAGAATAGAGGAGCTCAGAAGGCCAGCCGTGGGGCTGGAAGATCCCGGAAGAAAGTTCTGGGGGGCGGCCGTGGGGCCGGAGGCACATGGTAGAAAGTTCTGGAGAAAACCTGGAAGAAAGTTCTGGAGGAAACCTGGAAGAAAGTTCTGGAGGAAACCTGGAAGAAAGTTCCAGGGGTCAACCGTGGGGCCTGATGAAACCTGACAGAAAGTCTTGGGGGCCAACCGTGGGGCTGGATGATCCCGGCAGAAAGTTCTGGGGGCCGGCCGTGGAGCTGGAGGCACACGGTAGAAAGTTCTGGAGAAAACCTGGAAGAAAGTTCTGGAGGAAAACTGGAAGAAAGTTCCAGGGGTCAACCGTGGGGCCTGATGAAACCTGACAGAAAGTCTTGGGGGCCAACCGTGGGGCTGCAGGAAACCTGGCAAAAAGTTTAGTACTGTGGGTGGATGTAGCTCATGGTGATACAGCACGTCAGTAGACCTCCTGGGTAATGTGAAACCAGAAGACTGACATGTGGAACTACGACACATGGAACCAGGCAACGTGGAACCAGGGGACTCGGAGCCAGAAAAACCTGGAAGCTCGGGCTCAGGAACACACTCGGAAAGCTTGGCATCAGCGAACATTCTCCAGATATCCGAATCTGAAATAGATTGTGAAACACATCAAACTGTAGAAAGATGGAAAACTACTGTTGTCAGTGCCAGCAGAACTACAACACACCAACACAGATTTCCTCAGTAGCAGCTGACTGAAATGATGACAGTGCGTCTGCCTCATTCCCCGCCGATGGCTCCAGAGCTGGAGGCCCTGAAACATGTGGGAGATTGCTGGGGCACTGGTACTATTAATTTAAATTAAATTCACTTTATTTATACAGGAACAATCCATAACAGATGTGATCTCAAGGCACTTTACAAGAAAAGTCATTTCAGTACAATTATACAAACGTTCCAATCAGTTAAAAGCCTAATCTGCTTCCGTTCGTGCCAGAGGCCGCATCAAGCCGCTGAAACATAACTGATAAGAGCGGCCGAGTCGGAGAATCCAGAGGTACTGTTTGTGAGTGTAGGGGCCAGCCGTCACACAGCTGAACCCAGAAAGGAGGGAAACTACCTCCTGATCGGAAGCTTCAGTAGATACTAGCCTGCTAACTAGCTTAGCAACCCTTTGTTAGTCTGCTTGGCTAGCGTCGCCTGAGCCCACTTGCCAATCCACAAAGGAGAACGCTTGGAGAGCTTTAAACGTTCATAAGGTCTGTTTGGGCAGAGGCAAATTATTTAGGATAAATAATTTAAAAGGTGTTTTCTTCTTTTACCGTTAACTTTTTAAGTTTCATGTGCTATCTTTGGGTAAACCAGGCCTCGTGTAATATGAGTTACTCAATCAGACAGGAGTTTTTCCTTTTTTTGTTTAATGTTTAATAAATGTATTTGAGCCACTCTAAACATTCCATGTGTGTTGCAGACAGCTTAAGCTACACAAGCCCACGTGTTGGTTTCATAAACAAAGATCGCTGTTAATGGTTCAAACAGAAGTCTGTTTAAAAATATATTGTTTAAGAACAGAAACTAATGTCATTAGCCGTGTTTGAACTATCCTTATTTGATCAAAATATGGGAATTAGATTATTTTACTGTCGTGATCAACCCATGTATTAAGTAATCCTCCAAAGGTTAGTTACTCTTATCCAGATAATTTTCAAACATAACATTTCTTAATCCTAAGAATGTTTTGTGTTTACTTACATTGCTTATTGGTTTAGAGGTAAACCAGAATCATATCAGAATAAATGGTTTCTGATCTTATTACATATTCATCTTTTTGTGTTCTTTTATTTTAACTATTCATTTATTCTGACTAAAATAAATGTGTTCTTTTTCTAGTGTGGTGAAAATAATTAGTGTTATGATTTATCTGTACTTTGTAATCAACTGTGATGCATGTTTACTTAATGTTGTAGTCTTAGTTTGAAAGTTAGGCTTACTGAGTGACCCCTTTACCCGAGTCATGGTCTGAGTGTTTTGATCATTATAGTCCACATCCTGCGTTACCATGGAGATGGCTTTTCTGACTGGGCATCCTTGAAGGTCTACAACGTTCACAGCTTTCTAATCAAGGAGAAAGGCGCCATCGAGTCTCTTACTGTCACCCTGAGAATAATACTTTATCAGTAGGGTAGATAGACGCAAGGTTACTAGAAATAATATAAGCTTGTTTTCGTAAATTTGAGACAGGTCAGTATTCTGCATTTTCTGTGTAATGCTGTCTTCCTGTCTGATAAATCAAAATTGTAATAAAACCTCCAAACCTTAATAGGAATCTCTCTCATCCTTTTGTCAGTGTTTCCTGCCATAACAGCTTGGCGCCCAACGTGGGGCCTGACTGGCGGGCCGGGCTGTCACGAAGAACCAACTCCTCTGACGGACCTGGACAAGCAGCATCCCGGCTCAGAACCTCATTTTTAGCAGCTTTAAGCAGCTTTTAGCAGCTTTGAGCAGCGGAGGGGGCTTGCTGCTTCTGGTCAGCCCGTGAACGCCGTCAGGAGAGAACCCTACGACCAGTGAGAGAGATTCCTTTCTTTAAGATTAAGTGTTAATTCATTAATTCAAGCCGGGGAATATTACAGGTACTACCTCTGAATCTATGCTTTGTGACAAAATATTAGCTGCACTGCTGCCAGATCTACGAAACAAGGTTTTGGATAAGTACATTGGTTTTGACACTGATCTTCGCAAATATGTGTAACACTGTGAAAACCAAGTGAGTAGAAAACGGAGTGAGCTACAGGCTAAGAGAGAAACTGATCTGCACGAGGGAGCTTTGACTATGTATTCTGCAGTTGCAAACGACCACAGAAGTGGACCGCCACAACGTTACTCCAGAGGCCCGTAGAGGAGGCAGAGAGAGACAGCAGAACTCAAAACGCCACCGCCGCCATGTTTCACGGGATCGCCGCAACAACAACTCGTCAGGTGAAGAGGACCGTTGTTTCTCCTGTGGGAGGCGTGGCCATTGGAGTGACCAGTGTAACAGTAGGCAGGGACTTAGCCCACGCAGAGGACGTCAACAAGCTGACTGATCAGATGGGCGGACCTTCAGTTCAGAGCAGGAAGGAGATTTCTCCGTTTCACCAGCAGATGGAGTCGGAGGTCTGACGCACACACAAACACACACTGACACACTTGTTCATACTGAAAGTGAACAGATTTTTGTGTTGAGACACCCACTGTTAATGATGAAACTGTTTTTTGTGATGCAAATCCTGATGGCTGCAGAGAAAATACTGCAACTTCAAATGTAACTGCCTGCAATGAAGAACTTGCTTCCTGCACTAACCATACAGATCAAAGTTCTAACCCTCACACTTTGATTACGGAAGCCGTTGTACATCAGGAAACGCTAACATGTATGTACGCAAAGCTGATTTCTGAAGCTTACAAAGCCGTTTATCCATTACGTCCACGACCTTCAGATCTGTCCACCATCAAAAGAACAGTGTGAGGAAGACACTGTTAAATTGTTGAAAAATTTGCATGCATGGTGACACAAAGCTAGCTTTTCAAAGCTGCAGTTTGCAAAATCAGAGGTTATCTTCCTTGGTCATGTGATTTCAAAAAGTTCAAAATCTCCCAAAATCTCTATTCAGCAGCTCCCAAAACCATTCACTAATCACTTGGTGATTAAATTATTTTCTTATTTTTCCTGTAAATAAATCTTGTATTTTTGAAAAGTAACTGTTGTCCTTCTTGATTCAGCACACACATATTGCAAAGTTAAAGTAAAGAATTCATTCCTTCAGATTATGAGACTGACATAGACATTTTGCTATTAAAATACTTCCTGATAAAGGTGGTGCCCCAAATAATAATACATTTCCATAAATTATTAATCTTAAGCAGCCCCTTTAACATTTAATAGCCGAGTGACTACACTCTTGGTAATATGTACGACACCATATAAGGTAAGTCCAATGCCAGGAAGAGTTCCTTCCTGCCATCCAGACATACCACTGGAACAGGGTCATCAATTTAGTCTCCTTGTTTCCTTTTGTCTCTGGTGGGTCAGTTTGGCTGGTTTGTTGTGTCAGGTATTGAGAAGAAGAGGACATTTAGAGCAGCATTTAGAGCGCTGAAAGCTCACTTTGAATGTAGGCTGAGGATAGGACAAAATGTGGGAAAAGATGACAACGAACCAGCGAAGTCCAGCATCCCCTAATCCAGTCGAGTTTGCATCTTTGCCCATTAAGTTCTAAAACACTTTTTTTAAGTTTGTTCTATCTGATTATTTTTTTTTCCATAATTTCTAACTCAGGATTGCTAAAATCTTGAAATCTTTAGACCACCTCCATAGGAATACTGCCTCTCTGTTAGGACTTCCCCTCTTCACAACTCCTTATAAACTCAGGAAAGATACCAGATCTACTGCAGTTAGTCAGAAGAAAATAAAGATACATGCTGAACATAAAATTTGTAAACTTTTTTCATGAACTTTAAGCAGCCTCTTTTCAGCCCTACAGCTTTCTGTCATAACATTTGTTAACCAACAGTAATTTTTGTTTATTGCTGTTCATTTGAAAACGGTTTATTTGCATCTGGTTTTGATGGAAAACTACACTTTTAACAGCTACATGCTGCAGATCGAAGGGTTGAATGTGGAAGAGGCTTCCACGTACCCTGTTTTCTTCGTCTTACTGTTCTCCTATCTGTTTATTATGATAGCCAACGTTGGGATCGTGATTCTGATTATCCTTGATAAAAGCCTCCATCAGCCCATGTATTTGCTGTTTTGCAACCTGCCTTTTAATGATATTCTGGGAAACTCTGTCATGTTGCCTCGTGTGCTTATGGATATTCTACAGCCTCCGTCTGAACGCCTCATCAGCTACTATGAATGTGTCCTTCAGGCTTTCTTTTCACACATGTTCGGCACCGCTTCCCACACGGTGCTGATGATCATGGCCTTCGACAGGTACGTGGCCATCTGTGATCCTCTGCGTTACTCTGCGGTGATGACCAACAGGATGGTGATGAAGCTGACGGTGTCCGCCTGGGGGGTGACTTTTGTTGTGATTGCAGTTCTGCTGGGTCTAACCGTACGGCTGAATCGATGCAGGACTCTCATTGCAAATACATACTGTGACAACGCCTCATTGTTTAAGCTTTCCTGTGAGAGTGTGGTTATTAATAACATCTACGGCCTGACCTTCACTGTGGTCCTCTTGACAGCCTCGATGGGCAGCATTATTATAACCTACGCTAGGATCACTGTTGTCTGTCTGACCAGTAAGAGCAGATCCCTGAACAGCAAAGCCTTGAAGACCTGCAGCACCCACCTGTTTGTCTACATGATCATGTTTATCTGTGGGAAAGTCAACATTGTGCTGCATCGCTTCCCTGAGTACGCAGCGTACCAAAAAGTGTTTGTGGTTCTGTTTCATATCATCCCCAGCAGCCTGAACCCCATCATCTACGGAGTTCAGTCCAAAGAGATGAAGAAGTTCCTGTCCAAGCTGTTCTCCTCCAGAAAGGTTCTTTCATCTTTATAATCATAAATAAAAATGAATTTTCAATCCTGAATGTGACTCCTTAGGTCTTTTGTGTAAAAACAAAGGAGGAACAAATTCAAACGAATATCTGAATGTTGGAGGAAAGTCTGTTGGCAAATCTGATTTTAAAATATTAATTAGTAAAAAAAAACACTCTGCAATTTAAAAAATATGTATTTTTGAAGGATTTAATGTATTTAATGTAAAAATGCATAAATAGTTTATCACTGAGGACAGTCATGTCTGTTTGAAGGGAAACCTCTGAGTTTTTTTTATAGCCAAAATATGTCTGCATTGTTAACATATATTTTGGCTTAAACTAGGATATATTTTCCCTAAAAGGTAAAGTTTATAATAAGCTGAAGTTGATTTACTGTATACAAGTCAGAAATGTAGATTCATTTATTTGAATATAATCAAAGACCTGCAAACTGTGGCAGAGCCAGACAGCCAGTTTAATACTGTTAGTCGTAACTGATGCTCCCCAACTGCTCTCCATTAGCAGACCTGGTTTAAAAATGGTTTCATTTCATGAAAGATTTATTAATAATTCTATTCACAAATAAAAATGTTGCTGCGTTCTAAAAACATCCTGGATGTTCACCGTCAGGGCAGCATCATATCTGAATCCAAAATGCAGCTCATGTCTAGATAGGTTACAGCAACATGATGAAGGCACTGCCATTGTCTAATAGTACAGGAGTTCTGTTTGGAGATTATGATCCATGTTTGGCGGACTGGAGATGTGTGGGCATGTGAGGGATGGGATCGGGGGGTTGGTTTGGTGAGTGGCTACCCTAACACATCCAGAGGAAACTGTTGGCTGAATGAACGGGACAACCAGTGCTGTTGGTGTAGGTCTATATAAAGATTTTAAAACAGATCAATTAACCTTAAAATGAACAGTAAACCAGTGCAATGAGGCTTAAACTGGGATTATGAAATCTCCCCGTGTATCAGTTAAAAGACATTCTGAATCAGCTGGAGACGAGGCAGGGATGACACCATAGAGTAGTCAGGTCATTTTATTTTATATATAATTTATTTTGAACACTGGTTTATTAAAATTAAGTCTCTAGTTCCTTTGCATTCCTTCTATTTCATGGTAATGTTTGTTAAATCTAATCAATCACAAAGATGGCTGACAAAGATGAGACTGATGTCTGAAGTCTTACAGCAGATGGTTAGGAAAACTGTGTGAATAATGTCCATCTTTTCCTCAGCCGTCCTGATTCTCTCATGTTTTAGTTTGCAGCAACAGGAAGTGGATCTTCTTCTATGGTATCCAACTTGATTTGGTCTGTTGCATTGGTTGGACAGGAAAACTATTTAAAATGTAACTTGAGTTACTGTAATTGTAACTAGTAATACATTGCTGTATATTTTGTGCATAATTTATTACATTACTCAGTTACTGAAAAAAGTAATCTATTCCTGTAACTCGTTACTTATGTAATCCATCTTCAGCCTGAGGTTAGTGACAGTGGGTGTTTTCTTATGAGTCAGCGGGACGAGCTCTACAGAAGACTATGAAATAAAAACTCTAAGTTTCTGTCAAAGAACGTAAGCTAAGAGACATCCAGGTTCTGCTTTCTTCAACAAAGACTGTGTTGATTGGGATTCCTCTTATTTAAGGGGGAATATACCTGCCAGTTTTCACCTTCAAAATCTACAAATGTGCTTCTTAACACAGAGCCCAAGAGAAGCCAATCCACTGAAACCAGCAGAGGTCCATGAACCAAGCCCAGGAGGATCTTACAGGAAAGGGAAACCAAATAGGTTTTGAGGGACCACCCGATGTCCTTCCTGTTTAGTAGGACCTGAACCAGTCAAGGGTGAGGCCTCTAATGCCTATAAAATGCTCTGTTGTCAGGTCTCTGTGGTGATGGATGGATCTAAATGCAAAAACAATGTGGATTTATTGAGGACATAGATGGACAGACAGGACACCAGACTGACATGCGGACATGAAGGGGAGAAACAGCAGGAACCAACAGGAAGTGAGAGGAAGTGAAGAATAAAGAGAATAAACCATTTTATCCAGCCTGGAACTTATTTCTAGCATGCATTTCATTCATTTCCTAACCCCGTGGTACCAATTGTTCCCTTAGACTAATTCGATTTTTCCTTTAATACTGATTAGTTGTGAGCGCTATAGGACAATAAATATTCTGAAATTAAGAAAATAATATGTTACGCTTTTAGCTTCAGCTTTATTGAGACAGGATTACAGTTTTCATCTGCTTTCTTTGCCTCATTAAAGAAAAACACTGCCCCCTCTGGTGAATTTGGTCTGGAACCACTGTTTGCATGTAAGCTGAAATCTATCTTTGAAATCAGTCTTATGTACAAAAACAGGACAGTACAGATGAGAATTATTCCTCAGTTCTGCTGTTAGCTACAAGCTACTTCAAATATAATGATGCCTCTAAAACCACCAATGTGTTTCTGAGGAGTTTTACTGTTTAAACAGCTGACAGGGCAGTAAATAAGTACAATAAATGAAGCAATGAAGTGAGCTCTATGAAATAACTTAGTGAGTTCTCTGTTAAAAATCGGAGGGAACCAAAGGTGTCAATAGACGGGTTCATATATTGTTTTACCTTTCCTAAGTAGAAATTTGGGGTATTTATACTTCACTGAAGTAATTATAGATTGGCTTTGTTTTTAAATGCATGAATTAAGCCAAAATCCACTCAGGTGGGGTTTTCTTTGAGAAAATTGCATTACTAAATTATTGAAAACTACGAAAACTTGATTTTGCATGATATAGGCCCTTTAAAGGGGCAAAAGTGAGGCCCCTGCTGAAGACGAGCGATTTAGATTTTAAGAATTTTAACAAACTCCAAACGATATCTAATAATTTTAAGCAAAGTTTTAGAAAAACTTGTTTTAATTTAACTTAATGATTTTATTAACAACCATAGGGGCTGATTTATTAATGTGCGAAAACAGGTTCTGGCTGATCTACCGACACGCCGCAGAGAGCATTGCGCCTGTTAAACCCGCAGCAAGACGCACAGAATCCATTTAGCGCTTTTGCCCTTGATGAATGTGCAATCTGGGCGTTTCTGTAAGAAGATGTAAAATTTTAGGAGGAGAACAGGCAAAGAAGTAGGCGTTCCAGGCGCAATTTGATTTACTAAACATTAAAATGTTTGCGTCGGCTATTTTTGGCGTCTATTTTTAGCACTTCTGAAAGGCATGTCTTCATTTTGCATTCTTCCATTCAACATGAGTTTAATATTGTCAAACAAAAAAAAAATGTTATTCACACACGATATAAACTAAGAGTAATTAACACTCAGGCTATAAACCTGACAGTTATGTAATTATTTACGTGTTTTCCCCCCAAAGACGCATCATAACTCACTGCGCTCTCATCACGTCTCCACCTGGTGAAGACGCGCTGAGCGAACAAGATCCTAGTGGATCCTCATTAGTTTCCCCCGCAGTGGTTGCCTGGAGTCCAATTAATAACATGTATTAATCATATTATTAGGGTCTGTTCCTACTTTCTCTCCTACTTCTCCCCAACTGCATGATGTGCTGTCAATTCAAGCACTAACCTGTTTTCTATTATAGTAGGTGCTCCGGATTAGCCCTGCTTGACGACCCTGACTAAGATGGCATTGCAGTGACGGAAAATTCTCCACGTCCTGCAACAAACTTCTGCATCAGTTCTATTGCTCTTTCTGTGTCTCTGTTATGTATTCTCCAAGCCACAGACGGTCTCTGCAGATAACCGCTTGTGCTGAGCCTGGTTCTGCCGGAGGTTTCTTCCTGTTAAAAGGGAGTTTTTCCTTCCCACTGTCGCTGCATGCTTGCTCAGTGTGAGGGATTGCTGAGAATTACACGACGCAATCTTCTGTGGTTCTGTAATTCCTAAATTAAACATTGTATTGTAATAACTCTTCTTGTAAAGTGCCTTGAGATGACATCTGTTGTGAAATGGCGCTATATAAATAAATTGAAATGAATTGCATATACAATACCACAATGATAACTGGCATTATATATGACATTTAAAAACTAATTTCAGACATGCCGCAGTTTTAATCAGTCTAACCCTGCAATACGATGTGTTCATGCAACAGAGAGCAGCGCATGAATTACATTTATTACTGACAAACGAAAAACAGAATTCACAGCATTTTAGCCTAATTTTTGTGCCAAAGACGCATCATTGATCCATGCGCTTTATCCCTCCCCTCTCTAGCCGTGGTGCAGCTCCCATCAAGGGCCACAAACTCTTCATTTTAATACTGATGCTCACGCAATCTTAGTGAATCACCCGCAAATTAAGGACAACCCACTCGTGCAAATTTTTAGCGCCGCACACAATTTTGCGCTCATTATCGGGAATCTTGATAAATCAGCCCCTAAGTGTCCAAAATGTCTGTCTGGTTTTAGAGACGGCTCTCTTAAAGATTTTAAATTATACTAGATTAAACTACGATGCTCAGAAGGTGAGAGTGTTGGTTCTACTGGATCTAAGTGCTGCTTCTGATACAGCCTAAAGAACATCACCAGACTCCGCCCCTTTCTCTCTCTGACCAATACAGAGACACTAATGCAGCTTTTATCACCAGTAGAATCGATTACTGTAATTATTTCTGGTCTTCCCAAAAAGACTACCTCAGGTTTACAGCTTCTACAAACTCAGCAGCTCGTGTCCTGATGAAGACCAGGAGGAAGGAGCTCATTACACCGGTCTTAGAATGTTTTAGATCCATTCTTAATAGTCTCTACGTGTCTTAATGGTCTTGGGCCTTCTTATCTTTCTGAAATGCTTTTACCGTATGAACCCTCATGATCTCTGAGCTCCTCTGGTCTCCGTTCCTAAAATCAGTGCACACACTTTTAACTGGGATCATGCTTTTTAAACTGTGGTGATGGATGGGAAAATAGTTCATCTGGGGTCATTTTAATCTGTAAAGCACTAGGAGATGCTTTTCTTGTATGAAACGTGTTTTAAATATATATAAGTACATTGAACTGAAATATTTAAAGAGCAAAGTATTTAACAAGAACATTTCGTTCATTTAGATCTAGGACGTGTTATTTTAGCGTCCCTGTTTTTTTCTTAGCAGTGTATTTACTTATACACTTAGTGACATAAAGATTGAAAGGGAACTGCACATATAAAGATATCATAGATACAGATCTAACTCAAGACATCATCTTTCTGTAGTAATGAGGTAAACACATCACAAACTATACGTGTGGGACACACCTGATGACTGAAAAATACAGATTTTTTTCTGTAGCTGACCTCTAGTTTCACATAAAACAAACCACTTTATAGTCCAGCAGGACAAAGCAGACAGATGTTGGCAAGTTAAAGATACCCGTGGTTAAAATACACAATTACAAATAGGCAACTAGTCATCACACCTTCTGCTCTATAAAATACACATATTAATGTTCAGCTGTCCACTTATAGTTCTTTGGTGCATTTGCATTGCATTAAAATGCCTACATTTTTATACACACGTGCAGCTGAAATAGGTTTTGAATGTTAATATTTTTCTATAATACTATGGTCATTATGGCCTTTAGTGAAAGTGCTTCTGGGGGAGAGGTGGAGCACATTAAGCTCTATTGTTTTAAGGCATTAAAAAAAACATAAATTACTTTTATTTTATACTTTAGTTTTGAATATAGCTCCTTTTTTTACTTGGATATAGAGATGCAATGATCCCACCTTTTTCCAAACCCACACAATACCGATATTTGGATCAGAGTACATGCAGATACTCTGATACCTACAAAGTACTTCTACCACACAAAAAAATGCAATGAATTGGAAGGCAGGTTTTATTGTCTTCTCTGCTTGTTACAACACATGATGGTTAATAAGATAAAAAATGAAATAGTCATAAAAATGACCACAAAACAAAAATTTCAAGTTAAAAACGGACTTTTTTTGTGAATGTATTGCAGAGTTCCCACGTTTTAAGTATCGGTTCATGGTACCGTACATTAGACTCTACCAGTATCAGTGCTTCCCTGCTTAAATTAAAAACGTGACTTTTTTCAACCCAAGTATCTATATTTCTACGTGAGTATTGAAGATTGAGTATGAACACTTTTGACTCCTTTGGAAAGAATAAAAACGATTTTTTTTCATTCTTTTTAAAACAAACAGGAATTTTACTTTGTAAATTACATGTGCTATATACTTTCCTGTGAATAAAATAAATAACTTTAAAATGTAAAAAAAAAATCACTGCATGATTTCATTAAGACTTAACATTAACTACGATCTATGACGACACAAGATTATTTTATTACCATGTATGACACCAAAATAAGAAAGAATTAAGGTTTCTGACAGAATAAAGCATGATGGTTCCATGTTATCCGGCGTTATGATGCCAGAACCTTTCTGGACTGGAACAACTTTAACAGAAACCTGTTGATCTCTTTGGACTGCAGGCCGTAGATGATGGGGTTCAGGCTGCCGGGAACGACGTGGAACAGGATAGAAACCAGCTTCCTGTGCTCTGTGAACTGAGGGAAACGGTGCATGATGATGTTGACTTTCCCACAGATAAACATGATTGTGTAGACAAAGAGGTGGGTGCTGCAGGTCTTCAGGGCTTTGCTGTTCAGGGATTTGTTCCTGCTGGTCAGACAGACCATGGCGATCCTGGTGTAGGTGAGAACGATGCTGAGGACGGAGGACGTCAGGAGAACCACGGTGAAGGTCAGGCCGTAGATGTTGTTGATGAGCACGCTCTCACAGGACAGCTTAAACAACGAGGCGTTGTCGCAGTACGGGTTGGCGATCAGAGTCCGGCAGCGGTTCAGCCGTACCGTCAGACCCAGCAGGATCCCCACCAGAACCAGCGCCGTCCCCCAGGCGGACACCGTCAGCTTCATCACCATCCTGTTGGTCATCAACGCAGAGTAACGCAGAGGATCACAGATGGCCACGTACCTGTCGAAGGCCATGATCATCAGCACCGTGTGGGAAGCGGTGCCGAACATGTGTGAAAAGAAAGCCTGAAGGACACATTCATAGTAGCTGATGAGGCGTTCAGACGGAGGCAGTAAGACATCTGACATCAGACGAGGAACCATGTATGTGTTACCAAGAATGTCGTTAAAGGGCAGGTTGCAGAAGAGCAGGTACATGGGCTGATGGAGGCTTTTATCAAGAATGATCAGGGTTATAATGCCTACATTAGAAATGATTATGAACAGGTAGATGGTGAGAAGTAAGAAAAAGAGAGGATACATGGAAGCTGGAGTAACTGTCATCCCCTCTATCTGCAGAATGACACTGTTGAAGCTGTAATTTTCCATCAGTCTGAAACAAAAGCATTAAATTAGCCAATCACTTATGACATACATGAATATTATAAACAAATCCAATAAAATATCTAAATGCGTCTCGGGAAGCTGGAGGTTTGAAACGTTACCTGAGTTTTCTTCCTCTTCATCTGGTGCTGGACCTCCATCTGTCAGGTTTATAAAGACATCCAGAGGAGTGACCTCGACTCTACGCTCATAGCAACCGTCAACAGAAACGTTGCATCATCGCTCAGCGCTACTCATGTGGAGGATGAATGGAACATGGAAGAGCTACGTTTTAATAAATATCTTATATTATTTAATAATTCAAACTCAGTTTATCAATCAGTGTGAGACGAACATATGAAAAAATGTAATTCCGTTTATTTTTGTGGCAGCGGTTCACAATAGATGTGTCAGCAGCTACTGGAGACATGGACCCAAACACAGAGAGAGATGATGGAGGAACGACCAAACAAGACGGGACTGCAGACTTACACCAACGATAAGGAAGGAGACATCATTAGCAAATTAGTGGTGAGTGATTGGAGACCCTGGTTGGAGGCAATCAGACATGGACAGCAGGATGTTGTGATGATTGTTCCTACAGCACCCCCACCCTGTGCAAATGTTACATTCCAGAAGATCTGAAACTGAAGAGCAAAAAAAAACAAAGAATCACCCTTCCAAGGGTGGGTAGAGGGGGACCACCAAAGGAAGGTCTGAGTCTAGGAGGTCAGGCTGGTGGCCTAGAGGACGATCGTTGAGGATCTGGATCTCCAGCGGATGGCCCGGTGGTTGTCCTTTGACTGGAAGGCAGTCAGGCCGATGGTCCAGTTGGCGTGGACAGAGATCAGGGGGAGAACCCGGTGGTCCTTCCTTGAGGACCTGGCATTCTGGTGGACGGCCGTAATGGACGTTCCTTCACAAGATTGGGTGGACTGCCCAGTGGTCCTTCCCTGAAGACATGGAGGTAAAGGAGGCAGGGGGTCCCGCTTCAAGTCAGAAGCAGATTTGCGTCGCGAAAACGCTTTTCTGCCCGATCTGCGCGGAGGATTTCTGCGAATGAGGCGTTTGCAACGCATGAAAAATTCTGCCTCCGGTAGAGCTGGGACCGGGGGTTTGGTGAGCTACAGATATAGTCTAGCTACGGCGGAGGGATCTTATAAACACCGGCTCCTCGCCGCCTGGAGAATGTGACCTGCTCGCCCAGTTTGTGCCGTGAAGGTCCAAGCTTCGCCTGCAGAAACACCAACTACATTTCTGAGCAGCTGTCCATCTGTCTGCGGCTCGTAAAAGTTTATAATATTTGAGCAGCGTGGGACGTGGTGCAGGAGCTTCTACCAGGAAACCAGGTGAGGAGAATGTTTCAAGGCTAAACTATATTATTTTATTGTTGTCGTTTTAATTTCTATATTTTATTCTATCTTTTAGCTTTATTTTTAAGTGATTGTGTATTAATTACGTGGATTTGTTCCTTACAATATCTTTTCTTACTGTTAAACTTATATGCTTTGTAATCATGTGGTTTCATTATCACTGAATCATGTAAAGCACCTTGAATTACCTTGTGTTGAAAGTGTGCTATAGAAATAAAATTGCCTTGCCTTGCCTTGCCTTCTAGGCCTAGAGATGCTTTTACAGCAACAACGGCTCTTTTAAGAGCCACCCACAAACCTCTTAAGAGCATTCCTGTCTAAATAGTTTATTTTTTTATTTCTGTCTCTGTTTAGCAAACCCCTTGTGTCATGTAGCTCGGGGTGATTAGCCACGGTGTTTATCAGTATTTCCTCCATGTCCTGCTGAGGCTGTGACTCCATGACAGTCACAGAATCACTGAAACTCTGTCCCCTGATTGGTTGATGCGGCACGATTTGACGCTGGAGTTCAGATTTTTCCAACTCCAGCAGAATTTTTCATGCGCTGCAAACGCCTCATTCGCAGAAATCCTCCACGCAGATCGAGCAGAAAAGCGTTTTCGCGACGCAAATCTGCTTCTGACTTGAAGCGGGACGCCCTGCCACACGTCATCGCGCTCCTCCATTGACATAACATGTACACCTGACTCGCCGCTCGCTTAATTCGCTTTTGGTGTGTACGTGGCATAACGCTGGGATAAGCTCCCAGTGTCGGCTCGAGATCCCCGCTTATATAAAGGATGCTGCTGCAACAGGTAGGCAACGTCCGTCATACATGCATCCCTACATATGTTGCATGAATTGGAAGACGTGCACGTTTTCTTCTTTGTGCAGGAGGAACAATATATAAAGGACAACATTTAGTCGGTATCGTTTGGTGAATTCAGAATCATCCAGTGTCCAACACATTGCGTCTGGCTGCAGCCATTTTGGGAGTCTTTGTGAATAGGAGTCCTCTTCTTCTTTTAAGGACTCCCAGACTTAGGAGCTACTTTTAGGCCTAAAAGTGGTTGTGAATTACCTTTCTCTTAAGATACTAGGAGTCCTCAATTTAGGAGTGACACGCCCACATTTTTTAGGAGTTACTCCTAAATTCGGCAGTTGGGAGCCTAAGATTCTTTGTGAATACGGCCCCTGATATCTAAGGGGCATTTTGACATTACAAAGACTATCCAGTCAACGACATCTGCAAGTCTAACGTTCTCATCCTGAAGAAATGTATCTGATATGATGTTGATAGTACTTAGGATTACTAAATCTATATAAGACTGTGTAGGATGTTGGATGGCAGGTCAGTATGCTTTTATATCTGTGTATTCTGTCCTCTTTGCTGATCAAAAAGTCTGTGATTAAAACCTCGTAAAACTACTGAAGGAATCCTCTCTCACCCTTTTTATTGCCTTTAAGCAGTGGCAACTGGCCAATAGAGGGCGCCAGGGCACCCCCCCCCCACCACTCACAACTTGCCATATTACCTTGAATAAAACATGGGGGAAAAAATTTATAATAGCATAAAAATATTTCTAAATATACGTGTGTTTTCTTTCAAATGTGTAAGATAAATATTTTATAGTTTAAGGGGAGTTGTGGTAGTTTCTCATTGGCTCCCATAGACGTTGTAAGTTGTACATGCGCAGTAGCTCCTCTTCAGTACCAGAGATAGGACGATAGGGGGCGCAGGAGAGGTGTGGCCTTAGGGGGCGGGGCTTACATATCGTCCCCCTCCCACTGTGGGCTGAATCAAACGTCACAGAGTCGTCTACAGCGGCTGATAAACGGGTCAAACCGCGGGAGTTGGGGACGAACGAAAAGAGACGCAAAATGCAGAAGGAGAAAAAGGATGATTCAGTTATTATCCCATAAAAACAAAAACATATTAGAGAAAAACATCAGGAGAAGCTTGATGTAAAATAGCTCAGATCTGATCATTCAAATATCAGATCAATCAGCATCAAAACGCGAGTACAAAGTGCCGTATTCATAATGAATTATGCATGTTGGGTCTCTGTATAGCATGAGTACATTTCATAGTAAGGTATCGCTTCATTAAAAATGCACATTATTCAGTTAAAGGGATTTTTTCCAGAGTTAAATTAGTGCTAATCATTAGAGGAAGTAGCTGTGTAGACCTTCACAATAAGAGCATTTGTTCCTAATATTTACATTGATGAATTTATAGTTTATCTGCTGTTTATATTTTGGAAAAAGGTAAATTGTGACATTTTATTACTAAGTCTATATTATATCTGATTTATTTAATATTTAACACAGCTGCTGATATCCAAATATGAAGTTTATTCATATATTTTGGTTATTTCTACCTTGCATTAGTTCTTATTTTTCATATGAGATCACACATATCATCTCCCTCCTCACATTTATATCACCCAAACCGTGTATCAGCAGCTGTGTGGAAATAATAAAGAACAGCAGATATATAACAGCCTTTTCTCCATCATATCTTCTCATACTCTGAATGGCTTTAAGTGGAGCTCTGGCAGGTTCTCCCAGTATGAACAGAGTGATCCCAGTCTGAACCAGAACCTCTATAGACAGCTCAGTGTTTCCTCCTCTACAGTAGCAGTCTGTTCTAGAGAAACTGTGAAGCCTCTGACTGAAATCATTCTGTTGTTGTAGGATAGTCCTATTAAGAGGATGATCAGGGTTGTTCAACATTAATAAGAAACAGCTTTATATACAGAGAATGTTAGTTTGTCTTAGCAACTGGATAAAAGATCAATAGTTTATAATGTGTGATTGTGGAGTTAAAAACAAAATTCTATTAATCTCTCCTTTATTTCATGAAAGGAGCTACATTAATTGGATTTTTCCCTTTATACCAAAAATGTTTTTGTTTTGTTTTTCATATTAAGGAATTTTAATTAGAATTAGGATTAATTCACAGCTACCCTGTAATTAATTAGGTAGAAAAATATCGTTTGACAACTCTACTATGTAGCCATCATCATAGGCCCCCCTGGAGAAAATCCCACCAGCTGAACTGCCTTCAAGTTGTTAGATGAGAAATGAATCTAAAGAAAAAGTCTAGTTAAAGTTTGGCATCAACATCTACGTCTGTTTGTTGAGCAGTTAGAGATCTGAGCAGTCAGTAAAATTAAAAGCATCTTATTTTAACATAATAAAATAACATGAACACAGATCCTTAAATCCAGGTCTATGTAAACTTCCCTTCATTTCACATTGTATTTCACTGGACTTTGGCGCCCCCTGCTGCTAACATAACATATAACAATCAGAGATCTGAAACGTGCCGAAGTAAAATTTAGCTGCAGAAATACAACCAAGTTTAAGATACTGAATATTTTTATACAGCTACACTTTTAAGACTTAAAATGAAACTGAAACAGCTTTATTTTCATTTTCCTGTCTGACCCACATCTGAAAAACATTTTAGTTTTTTGTTTCCATGAAGGCCAGAGGATAATTCCAGGTTCTGCTCTGCAGAAGAAGGTTTTGTAACATATAAAACATGTGTTTTACATTTTTCAGAAGAAATACATGGAAATACATTTGTAAATAAATAAAGAATTATTTAAATGAAATCATGGAAATAAATAAACAACTACAATTGAAAAAAAACTTGTAAATAAATAAATATAGCAATTAATAAATAACTGTGTGTAATAAATTACGTATCTAAATACAACTGAAAATAAATAGACATATTCCTACATATTTTAATTTATGTTGGAATACAAAAACGATTTAGTAATGTATTACCACGTTTATTTATTTATTTACAGTTTTATCGTCAATTTTCGCGGGAGTGGTCCTCCATACGGTGCAGTTTGTTAAAATGTTTGATAATTATTTAAACTTTCACTGGTTATAGACACAGTGAAAATCAGGAATAACCCTAGGAATCTATTGGCCCTCCTCTTAAGTTGGTCATCATAAATCCTGTCATAAATAATTTAGAAGCCAGCAGTCTTAGAGAGGAAGCAAAGGTTTTTATTTTTTTAGACAATCATGCTTCACCAAGAAGCCTGAAAAAATAATGAGGTGGTAAACCACCCTTTAATTAGCAGTAAAAACTTTTGCCTGTTGTTTAAACATTGTATATAAAACATTTTCATAAAAACCTACATATAAAAAATAATAACACACCTACAGGGCTTTTAGAGAGATGCAGAATGAAAGTACAACATTTCTTTAATGTTTTTTATTTGAATTAAAATATAAGCAAATCTAAATTTTGACGGCACGACAATTAAGTTATGTATCCATCAACCAGCCAGTAGTGGGCACCATTGCAGGTTTACAGATACGGTCTCTGCTTGGCTGGGCTGGTACTAGGAAGAATGGTGGAGTCAGCAAGTCCAGCAGCTGCTTCAGATCCCCAGAGATTTTGTTATTCGTCTCAGGAGAGGAGTGACCGAAGAAGAGCAGAAACTAGAGTAGTTTTAGGTGAAGCCTACACTAGATGGACCCACATAAAACATTTCTATGACATCAAACACAAGCAGAAACGGATACTTTCCTCCTGGATCGGTAAGCTAACTCACTAGCTAACTTAACTAGCTAGCTAACAGAAACTAGAGCTGTTTTAGGTGAAGCCTACACTAGATGGACCCACAGAAAACATTTCTACAGCATCAAACACACGGGGAAATGGATACTTTCCTCCTGGATCGCTAAGCTAACTCACTAGCTAACTTAACTAGCTAGATAACAGAAACTAGAGCAGTTTTAGGTGAAGCCTACACTAGATGGAGCCACAGAAAACATTTCTATGCCATCAAACACACGCAGAAACAGAGACTTTCCTCCTGGATCGGTAAGCTAACTCACTAGCTAACTTAACTAGCTAGCTAACAGAAACTAGAGCTGTTTTAGGTGAAGCCTACACTAGATGGACCCACATAAAACATTTCTACAGCATCAAACACACGGGGAAACGGATACTTTCCTCCTGGATCAGTAAGCTAACTCACTAGCTAACTTAACTAGCTAGCTAACAGAAACTAGAGCAGTTTTAGGTGAAGCCTACACTAGATGGACCCACAGAAAACATTTCTATGCCATCAAACACACGCAGAAACAGAGACTTTCCTCTTGGATCGGTAAGCTAACTCATTAACTAACTTTGCTAACGTTACCTGTTAGCTAAACTCGTCTAGGATACATTCCTCACTGGACACAGTCCAGGTTGGTCACTGGTCATATCATCCGCAAACCTGGCAACCCGACAGCCGGAATCATGTTTTTATTGTTCTAACTACAACCTAGATATACTACATGGTGGTATTGTGCTCATGTGCCATTTACAGCTTTTAAAAGGCCTATATCATGCAAAATCAAGTTTTTTGAGTTTTCATCCATCAGGTAGTGCAATTTTCTCACCCCCCACCAGAGTGGTTTTTGGCTTAATTCACACATGTCTGAGTAATCCTCCTGAATCCTGCTCTCTGAGCAGCTGCCCCTCCCTCTCCTAGAAAACGACAGAGTGTTCAACTAGTGACATCACTGGTTGAAAGTTGAGAGCTAGAGGTGTCTGCACCGTCCCCTGCAGGCAGAACGGCTTACGCCTGGTATATTTTCAAACACCCTCTTCCTTCTAAAAGCTCTAGCTGCTTCGATTTTTAGCAGCTTAAAAAACTTTTTTGTTGGATTTTTTACTTTCTCTGTGAAAACGCCTGTTTGGCTGCATTGATTACAGGATTTTATTCTACATTCCTAAAGAACAGCAGCTGGATCAAAGAACAAAGACGTCTGATGGACAGAGAAGTAAGTGGCTACATGCTAATGCTAATGTGTTTTAGCCATTTATAAAGCTGCTTATGTGATCTTATAACAGCATTATGTGGTTAATTAATCTGTAGCATCTCAGAATGTTCGGTAAATGGGTGCAAACAACATCCACAGCTTTTTATATACTGGGCTGGAAAGATTTGCTTAGTGGATGCTGCTATGTTGTTTTGGGCTCTGTCTAAAGCCTGCAGATTTAGCAACTGAAATAGGTTTTATTGACTCCTTTTTTTACAATTAAAACATTTTTTATAATAAAATAAACAACACGTCTGAGCCCTTAATAGAACAGAGTTTCATTATGGTACTGAGTGATTTTCAAATTCTTGTCAGAATACTGTTTGTGATGAAGCTTAGCACTGTTTGTTTCAGTTTGATCTGCTCCCGGCTCTGCAGCGCAGTGGAGCGGAGCGTCTGGCAGCAGAAGGCGGGTTTACAGAGAAACGAGCCGTTTCACTTCCTGTCCATAAATGTTATGAACAGGATTGGTAACAAAGGGCAACCTTGGTGGAGTCCAGCTCTCACTGGGAACGAGTCCAACTTACTGCCGGCAATGAGAACCAAAGCACATGTAGACCGGTTGGGTGAACTCCCACACACCCTCCAGGACTCTGCTGAGGGTGTAGAGCCGGTCCTGAGTTCCACGGCCAGGACGAAAACCGCATTGTTTCTCCTGAGTCGGAGGTTCGACTATCCGTCGGACCCTCCTCTCCAGAACCCCCGAATCGACCTTAGGGAGGCTCAGAAGTGTGATCCCCCTATAGTTGGAACACACTCTGTGGTCCCCCTTTTTAAAGAGGTGGACCAAAACCCCAGTCTGCCAATCCAAGGGAACTGCCCCCGATGTCCACGCAATATTGCAGAGCCGCGTTAACCAACACAGCTCTATAACATCCAGAGCCTTGAGGAACTCCGGCCGAATCTCATCCACCCCTGGAGCCTTGCGCTTTGTCTGATCCCTCACCTAGGACCACTTTGCCATGGGTGACCCTTCCAGGGGCATAAAACCCCCAAAAACTTAGCTCCTAGGATCATTGGGACACTCAAACCCCTCCACCGGGCTAAGGTGGCAGCCCATCCATTATAGATGTGAAAATAGTCCGAATCCTGAGTCAAACTAAACAATTTATTAAAACTGTGGAAAGATTGTAGCTGAAGATCAACCTAGTCGGTCTGTTCCAGTTGCTGAACAACCGCAGTCCGTCTTAAAACCAAATGGTAAGAACAAAAGCGTACTTTGTTGTTTAGAAACAGCCGATGTTGAATTCAGTGGCTAGAAAAAAACTCTATCTGCTGATCCCAAATATTCCAGTGACCAATCAAAACGTGGTATCCGCTCACATGATTCCAAGATGGCCGTCCACGGAGAAGATTATAGTTTAGAAGATGGATTCGAGGGAATTTGTTCAGACTACACCTGTTTATACGACGCTCTCTGTTTCATTCATTTTTCTGAGGTAAGGAGAGGCGGCTGCCATCTTGGAATCACGTGAGCAGAGATCACATTTTGATATTTTAATATTTGAGCTCAGCAGACAGTGAGCTATCTGCTGAGCAAAGTGCCTGGAATGACTCTTTGTCTATCGGTCCAGTTCTGACCTCGACACTCAGCTTCAGATAAAAGATGTTCTTTTGTTCCAGATTTGGGTCTGAAGAGATAACTGACAGGAAGCAGAGATGGTGTCTACCAGACTCAGACAGGAAGTGAATGTGGAGCAGATGGCGTCCTGCTGAGGGACAGAAGACAGCAAGATATCCATCAACAAGGGGACAAACCCAGCAGACCTGAGGGAACAGAATGTTCTAGAAGGTAGAGACTTTTCTGGGAACAATAGAGATGTATGCCACACTTCTCAGATTTTTACAGAATGAATAATTTATGTCTTTTTCTGGAGGAAAAGGAGAAATGTTTCATTTTTGGCAGGGAGAGGAGCAGCTGTTCTGCTTCCAGACGTCCTGAGAGGAAAGCCAGCTTGTTGGTCCAGAACCAGAACTGTGCAGAGAGGTTGATCTGACAGCAAACAGCTGCAGTTTAATCCCATATCCAGATGTGCAGCAGCAGCATGAAGCCAGACTGACTGGACCGGATCAGAACCAGCAGAACTAGAAGGACGTCTGGATGGTCTGAGATCAGATAAACCACATCCTGTAGCACCTGAGAAACTAGTGCCAACGCTCCTCAGCTTTACTTTAAAAGTCTCTGGTTAAATTCCTCCTCCCTCCTCCTCCTCTTCCTCCTCCTACTGCCTCCAGCGGCTGGATGTGTTTCAGGTTTCAGCAGAACAGAAGAGAAGTGCGGAGAGTGTGAGCCGAGCTGCAGCGATCACAGTAAGTCCTCCTGTTTCCTTCCACTTTATGGGAGCTGCATCAGGATTCTCCTCACTGTTCAGGTGAAGAGGAGCCAGTCTGCATGCTGAGCTTCATCCTGGCTGCATGCGTGGAAGCTGCTGACCTTCTTCTACCTGTAGAAATGTCTGTTGTAGAGTGTTAGAGGAGAACTTAGATCAGATCGTCAGGTGAAACTTTTCTGCAGCAGTTTTCTGATCTAAGGACCTCCAGGAGTTCACCTTAGATGTTTTCTGCAGTAAACTCTTTTGCTGCTCCTGCTGCTGCTGCACACACATTCTTTATTTCTGCTTTCACTGACAACCTTTCATAAAGCAGAAGAATAATCTCCAGGTGCGGCTCTAATCACCAACCAGTTTACGAGGAGAATTGCTCAACTTTGCTAGTAAAGAGTCTGATTATTCCAGATCAGGATTAAAAACGTTTCTCTGCGTCACCTTGCTGTAAAACTGTTTTTAACTGGAGCGGATTATAAATGTTTGATGGATGGTTATAAAAAGCCTCCTGATAACATCGGATTCCTGGTTATTGATTAATGCTGACAATCAGCTCCAGGCGCCTCAGATATCGCAGCACTGAGTGCAACACAAACATTTAGAGGAGACCCGGCTAAACGTTAGACATTAACCAGACAATACGGAAAAACAAACTCTGTAGTTACTGAAGCTTCTAAAAGAAAAATCATTTCTCACATAGAAAACATCTTAAAAACGAATGTTGTGATGATGTTTCATACGTTCTGTTCAGGCTTTTAGATTCATTAGGCCTATATACGTTCTCATGGAATGGAGTATTTATGTGAAAAAGTGTGACGTAAAAGTGAGTGCTGAATAGGAAGGAGGTTACAAAGCAGCTCAGAACTTTGGGGGAAGGTTTCCTGGTCCAGTGAGGAAGAGGAGGTTGGAGACCGAACGGACCAGCACCCGCAGAGGAACTTAAAAGCTCTCTGTGATTCTCCGTTCACACAGAAAAAAGTTTCTGCTCCAGTTCTGACCAGCATTCTTACTGTGCCGCCCCCAGATCAGGTGCAGCAGTGAACGGCAGCAGCTGAAAGTCCCGCTTTAGTGTCTAGAACCTCAGCAACGGTTCTGTCTGACTATCAGCACAGCTTTCTGAAGGTCAGGTTTGAGGTCTGGACTTTGACTAGGCCGTTCCTTGATCTGTTGATCCCATATTGGCCTCACTGTGGTTCAGCTTCAAGGTTTCCTGGTCAGACGTTTGATTCCCTGGGATCAATCCTGATCATCAATACCATTTTTATGCTGATGACAGCCAAATATACATATATATATATGCCTTTCTCTCTCTAGCACCACTTCTGTCTTGTCTTGAAGACTTTAAAGCCTGGTTGGCTCTAAATTTCCTTCACCTAAATGAGGGAAAAACAGAAGTAATGGTGTTTGGTCCCTGTGGCATTTGTGCTCCAGCCCTTGCTGACCTGAGCCCTTTGGCAGGTTTTTTAAAGCCAATAATCACAAACTTGGGTTTTAAGATGGACAGTGATTTTAAACTGGACCAGCTTCTTTAACTTTAGACAGCTGGCTAAGGTCAAACCTTTTTTTTTATCACAACAGCACTTTGAAACAGTAATCCATGCTTTTATTACGTCCCGGCTGAATTGCTGTAATGCATTTTATTCCATCGCACGTCTCCAGTTGGTGCAAAATAAGAGGATGCACATAACCCCCATCCTGGCCTCCCTCCACAGGCTGCCTGTGCATTTTAGGATTCTTTAATTTGTTGTTCTTTAAACAGTTCTTTAAACAGTTTGGCCCCTACTTACCCCTCTGAGCTTCTCCACCCCTACAATCGGCTCGGTACCGAGGTCCCAGCGGAAGCTCAGAGCGTTCTTAAAACTGTGGAATGAGCTCCCCCTCCACATCAGACAAACCTCCTCACTGTCTGCTTTTAAATCTCATCCTAACACCCATTTTTATTCCTTGGCTTTCAACACAGCATGAGACTCGGTGTTTTATAGTTTGTTTATATTTGTTTTTTTAACTGTTTTATTGTTTTTTTGTCTTGTGTGTTCAGCACTTTGTTTCAGCCGTCGTTGTTTTAAAGTGCTTAATGAATAAAGTTGAGTTGAGCTTCCTGTCAGATGAAGGACTGGTACATGTGGAGTAAGACGCGACTGAAAAAGGTTCGACTGAATATTCTGAAATAAAAGTTACCAGAGAGGAGCTGGAATGATAGACGACCTTAGAAATGTTAAACTTTGTTTCTTTGTGTTGATGGTTTGACCCACTTCTTTTACTTGTGTAAAAATGTTATTTGCATGTGTTGATGAGTAGATAGTCACACTATCAATTTCCTGTATGTGTTGATTATTTTTTTTTATTTCTTTATTGTTTGATTTTTGTAAAAAAAAAAAGATAAAAAGTTAATCAGTGTTTAGTAATAACTGGAAATAAATCAAACAGTTGTTAAGCAACAACACTGGCTCAGTGCTAAGGAGGAATATCCCTGCAAAAATTAACATTAATTAATTAATTAATATGGAAATGAACAGGAAACATAATTGGAAATACATGTGTAAACATATAAATATGGGAAAACACATGGAAATAAATAATTACAATTAAAAAATAAATATAGTACAAAATATGTGGTAAATTAATAAATTACCAAACAAAAAAAATCCATGTGGGAACACGTTAACGATTCTGTAATGAATTTCAACATTACTTGTTTATTTATTCACTTATTTTGATATTTTTCACATGTATTTCTTTTCCACATTTCTTTAGTTATTTTTACACATTTTATTTTCATGTATATTTTCGTATGTATAAATTTGTTTTCCACATTTATTTATTTAATTATTTATTTCCACATTTTTTTTGATCTACTTCTGCATTTATTATATATTTCCATATTTATTTATTTCAACAACAAAAAGTTCTCGCTGGTTTGGCCCAAATTGCCCCCAATGTTCTTCCAGAGGCGTTTTTCTACTGTCATACAGTCAGAGTAACTTAACCAGACATCTATATCAACATTTGCAACATTTCCACTTCAGAACTTCAGGGTCATTTCACCAAAACTTTCCGATGCCAGCGTTTCTCCACTTCATCTGGCATCTTTTTCTGATGAGGTAATCTGTTGGTTTGCTCATCTCAGCTTTGTCTCCGAAACAATCAACTCTCTGAAGAAATCAGACAGTTTGAGCAGCGAATAGCGTCACTGATCAAGGCAAAAGGCTCCCAGAGGAGCAGGAACAGAAGCAGCAGGGCTTGTTGCTGTTTCTGTTTGATCTGACTCCATCAGAGGACAGAACCCCATTCAGTTACTCTGCTGGTTCCTGAAACGGCATGGGAAACAGCCCTGTTGGCCCGGCCAGAAGAAGAGGATAAACACGCTGGTATTGGGATGTTCTGGACAAATTACCCTGAAGTTCTGAAAGTGGACACACGTCTAATGTTGATGTAGAAGAAACGCTCCATTAAAGAGCCGACCCAGAAGCTTCAAAACTGGAGCTCTGCCCACAGAACAAGGCATCTAGGCTGGAAATGAAAGCTCTGAAAACTTTCATTTTAGCAGAAGATACAATTTCAAAGTGCATCAGTTTCATTTTGAACGTCTTCAGTCCATAAAACTTCCTTCTAATAGTGATGAGAGCTGGGAAGGAAACCCAACATTTCCCACGTCTCCCTGCTGTTTCCTGACCAGAAGGAATCTACCCCTCCAGAGGGTTTCCTGAACTCTGACCTCTGACCTGCATGGTGGCGCTCCTCTCCTCATCTCATAGGTAGAGTCCTGTTTCAGCTTCTCCAACCAGGATCTCCTGACCACAGATGATCAGTCGACTGGAGCCGACCAGAAGAAACGCTACAGATCACCTGATCTCCTCCAATCAGGAGGAAGCTTTCTCCCGGTGACTCCGCCCCAGGTGACGCTGGAGAAGTGCTGGAGGTCCTCCACCTGATGATGAGAAAAAAAAAAACCCAGCCCAAATAAGAAACAGTTGGGACTATACGTTATATCCAAATCAAATGCTCAATCAAATCTGAGCTGTATTACAGCTGAAACAACACAACAGCACATTATTTGATGTGATCCTCATGAATTTAAATGTTTGTTTGTTTTTTAATTTTAAAAACAAAGTTGGAGCATTTACGTCTTTGTAATGCTGCCATTTTCCCCCCCAATATTTAAAAGACTTTTAGGGACTGAAGAGTTTCCGGTGACATTTTTATCTCATTCTTCCGGCTAACAAGTCTTAAAGTTGGCAACACTGTTCCACTTAGGCTGGTCACCTTGTCCTTTACGCACTGAAATTCCTCCAGATTCCTTGAATCTTGTAAGGATGTTCTGCTCTGCAGATGGTGAAATATCCAAATCTCTTTCTATCTTTCTTTGAGGAAAATTCTTTTTGAACATTTTAATAATTTTCTGACATATTTGTCATCAAACTGCCGATCCATCAGCCCATCTTTGCTCCCAAAGAACTAGACATTTATTGGATGCTGCTTTTGGACCAAATCATAATTACCATCACCTGTTTCAGATCACATCATTGATGAAGCTTTTTGCCTGATTACTAACCGGAAATTGTCAAAGTAAATTTAGAAATCGCTTGTCTTTGTTTTTATTTGCATTTTCCATTCTGTCCCAACTTTTTCTGATATGTGGTTGTATTAATCTTCAAAAAATAAGACGAAACTGGGTCGTTTGGTATTTAGTTGAACATATTTGGCCAACATTGAGGGGGCAGAATTTACTCTTGCTTTCCCTCCCCAACCCTTCTGATTAAATTCTTTAAATAGCTTTCTGAAGTCACTATTGATCTTCGTTTTTAAACATATTAGGAATACACTGACTCATGATGCTGCAAAGATTTATTTGGAGGCAATGATAATGCCTCATATTAATTACTGTATTTCATGTTGGTCACAGACCAGTGACACAACAATAAAACCACTAAACTCTCCATATAATCAAGCTGTTAAAGAGCATGTTTAACTTTGATAATTTAATTGTGTGATTGTGCAAATGTGCGATTAGTTTTTAAAATTTAGAATAATACTGCACCTCCACCACTGAAAACATTTGTCCAGCTCTGTTCCCAGCAGATGACCAGGAGCTCCAGGTCCAAAAGCCACAATGACCGTAGATTTCCTAAACGTAGCTCAGCCTTTGCGCAGACTTCCTTCTCATTTAAAGGCATCAAAGAATGGAACAAACTCTTTCCGTAGATCTGAAAGATTTCTCTCGTAATTCAAAAAAGGTGCTGTTGGAAAACCAGTCATGTCGGCAGTGATGGCTGTAAAGATGAGCATTAGTGATGTTTTATGTAGTAATTTTAGCATGATTCTATGTGGGCTGATGGGTGTAACGTGTGAATGAATGAATATTTGTATTTGAGTGGTTAAATATATTTTATATTGTACATGTTGTGACTCACCTGCTCAGGGACTGCAGATGGAAACTAGCTCAAGCTACATCTGGTGCAGAGCATCTTTAATTAATGTGTTTACACATTGTCCCTGTGGAAATAAATGAATAAACTAAACTTTTGAGCTGCAGCTCTACGCCAGATAGGCGGAAGAAGATGGACGGAAATTCCTGCAACAGAAGAAGAAAATGTGAAAACCTGGATCTGAAATTCATCTCCAGACAGAATGATACCAGTATCCGTATCGGTGCATCCAAAATAAAGACTCTCAGCATCAGTTACCATGGAGACGTGAGGGGATAAAAGAGAGCTCTGGCCCTTCACAATAAAAGCCCAGTCCAGGACCATCAGGTTTGCTCTGATGGAGATCCTGGATGGAAACGTGGAGCTGGGGGCCGTTCTGGGGCAGACGTGGAGCTAGAACTAGTATTTCACAACATCCTGTGGTCTTTGTGCTCCTTCAGGCGGCAGTGTCCTGCTGGTTCCTCTGCAGCTTTATCCCCGGCCTCTGAGGTTTTACAGGAATGAGTGGAGCGTGAAAGCAGCAGCAGCAGCAGCAGGATGAATGTGTGGAATGTTTGTGTGGGCAGCAATAACAGAGCGGGAACACTGTGGACGTAAAAACCTTCTGCTGTTTCTGTTCCAGGTTCTGCTCTTCTGTCTGATTCCCGTCGCACTGAGATGATGGTGCCCAACAAGATGACCTCTGGCCCCGCCGGTCGCCGCTGGAGCCCCTTCAGCAGCATCAAGGTCAGTTTGTCTAACTGGATTCTGAGTTTGGTTGGAGCTCAGAGGAGGAGACGCTTTTAGGGTGGAGGCAGGAGGAGGTGTATGTCGGTGCTTCTGAAAACCAACATTCAGTTCATTCACTCTGAATTTAAATCGAACCTGATTAAAGTCCGTAAGAGTAAACAAGAAATGTAATGAAGTATGATTTATTAGAGAGTTCTATGACCGTAAAGCGTGAAGTTTCCAGGTTGGAGGCTGAAAACAGCGGAGCTCTCAGTGTTGAATCGTCTGCTACAGAGACTCATTAAATCATTCTGAGCTTTATACAGAGACGCTTCTGGTGAAAACATGGACATCTCTGGACATTTTGTTCTTGTTTTTACACTCTAACTCCTGCTCCAGCTTTCCTTGCTTTCTGTTTCTCTTGGACAACTTTCCTGGAAGGAACCAGCATCCCCACGGCGTTCTGATTGTTTTCCAGATATGGGAGGAAAATATCAGGAAAAGCGGACCGGATCAGGATCTTTCCTGTTGATAGGAGCAGAATCCTCCTCTCTTCTCTGACTTTCTTCCTTTCGTCTGTCTGTCTGTCTCTGCAGGTCTTTGTGCTGTGCCACAGTTTGCTGCAGCTGGCTCAGCTTTTAGTGTCAGGCTACATGAAGAGCTCCATCTCCACCATCGAGAGGCGCTATGGCCTGAGCAGCCAGAAGTCTGGGATCCTTGCCGCCTTCAACGAGGTCAGTTCATCACCTGGGAGTCGGATCCTGGTGACACGAACCGTGATCTTCATGTAGCCTGAAAATAGATCCACTTTGTGTGATTTCATGTCCTCAAACAAAACCCAAAATGACTCATGAAGTTTAAACATTGTATACTGTGGGAAATAGGGGTAACTTCCTGTTCACCAAGAAACAAAAAAGACATAAACACAGGAAATATATTGGTCTTCAGAATATCTATCTGTACCATTTTCATTGTCTGAAAGTACAAAAAGTACATTTTGTATCTTTTTCACTACAAAACATTCCTCCATCAGCAAAGCTAATAAAGATTATGCAAATACACTTCATAGTTTTGCTGTTAACACATTATTTTGGTTTATTTTTACATTTTTTAAAATCCAACAAATCATTTTTACAAGGATTGCCTCTGGTTTAAAAATTGTGAGCTGAGTTGTTAAAGTGACAGTGTGTAGTTTTTGCAGTACATCTTTGAAAATAGCCATTAAAATATTATGTAATAATAATTACGTAAAGCACGTTAATCTCAAAATAACGATATTGTAAAATATGACTTTAAAAATCAGTTTTATAATACATAGGCGCGGGTCCTCTTTTCAGGGGAAAGCCGTATTAGATGACGTCTTTACTTCTACAGGAGCCCGGATGGACAAAGCGCATGGAACACGCCCGCTATTAAAACATTGATTTCCCCTCAAAATGCCAAAAAGTTTCTCCATAAATACATTTTTACCTCTTGGCTAGTTCCAAGCGATGAAAGAGAGACTGATGTGCTCGTCATGTTGCTGCTAATAGATCATTCTCATGGAAAACAGCACTAGTTGGACCTCCGTTGTTGAGTTTCTTACTCTAAGACACAGATTATGCATGCTTGTGATAATTTAGGTATGCACTGCCCCCTATTGGCCGAAAATTACACACTGTGCCTTTAAAGTATTTAGATGAGAATTTTTGCTAACTTTAATATTTGGATAAATTACTAAAATTCTTACTGCGAGATGAATTTCTCCTCTGAGCGTGAACGAAAAAGTAGATTTTTTTGGGCAATCATTGGCTCCATGTAGGTGATGTGTAAAGTCAGCAATGATTGGCTGCTAAAAGCTACAGAGTATAGCGCTACGAGGTGAATATGGTGCCTTTAAGGGGCGGGTTCTATCTACAAACACAGAGATCTGATCCATTCAGACCAGGGATGTCCAAAGTGTGGCCCCGGGGCCATTTACGGCCCTTGGACTGATTTTCCATGGCCCTTGACCAACATTTAAGATTGGTACTTTCTGCAACTTGCATCAAAACACAAATTATGAATACAGGTGGAGACTTTTTATAAGGGAATCATTTTTGTTGACAAGTTAAAATGATTAGAAAATGCTCGATGGCACAAAAATAAAATAATTATTCATCTTTTAATAATCATATATTTTTGCTTTCTTTTTTCTTTCATTGCATAAACAACTAAGCAAAAAGATACAAACAAAAATGGCTACATATAACACATATTTTCAAAGTGATCCAACCCTGTTATTTCTAATAAGAAAAAACTGATATTATTAGCCCCTCTGAAATATTTGAAAACTGTCTGAAAATGGTTTATTTAAAAAAAAAGGCAAGCCACAAACGTCGTGTGTTTTGAATCTACAACCCTTTAAAAAAAACTTTTCTACAATAATTCCAACTTTATATGTTTCATTTAAAATATTACCTGTTTAATTTATCGTAAAGCACGTAAAAAAAAAAAAAGTTATTTTACCTAAAATAAAAATATTCTCACATAGACTTTTGACTTTATGATTTTGGCCCTTGTAGCAAAAAAATTTGGATATCTCTGATTTAGACCAAGGGTTCCTTGGAAAATGATCTGGATAACTGAGGGTCAATAACAATTAGTCGGTTATCAAAATAATCGTTTGTGGCAGCCCTAATCCTGAACATGCAGACTCCAACCACAGCAATCCCTCAGCAATCCCTCATACTGAGCAAGCATGTAGCGACAGTGGAGAGGAAAAACTCCTCTTTAAGAGGAAGAAACCTCCAGCAGAACCAGAACCTGGATCAGTATCAGTATCGGTCTGTCTGGAGATCCTATTTATTCTCTCGATCCTAAAATAGTTTAGAATCTGATTAAAAACAGAACGTCTCCTCCGTCTATCAGTCTGCTGTTGTTAATTGTTCCTCTCTTCTGGTGTCCAGGTGGGGAACACCGTCCTCATCGTCTTCGTCAGTTTCTTCGGGAGCCGTGTCCACCGGCCGCGGTGCATCGGGGGCGGAGCTCTGCTGGCGTGTTTAGCCTCATTGCTGATGGCGATGCCTCACTTCGTGGGCGGAGAGTACGACTACACGGACCGGATCAGCTGTAAGGACTCCACCTTCTCCTCCCTCCAGGCTGCTGCAGTTTGTTGCTCTGGCATAAACGTGTCTGTTTCCCAACAGCCTCCAGTGACAACACCTCAGGTCTCTGCCCCATCTCTTCCGCCTCCTCCAACCAGACGTGCCAGGAGCAGAGGAGCGCCTCCCAGCAGGCGGTGTACCCTCTGCTGCTCCTGGGTCAGCTGCTGCTGGGGATCGGAGCCGTTCCCATCCAGCCCTTCGGCATCTCCTACATCGACGACTACGCCAGCAGGAAGAACTCTCCGCTTTACTTGGGTAGGAGACAGAAGCTCAGTGCACGAGCTCTGAACATGATCATGACTGTAAACCTTGTGGCTCCTGGTCCTAACGCTGAACAGGCTGGTGATCCGGTCTTCAGCTCTAAAACCAGAAGCTCCCAGATCTCTGCATCACTCTACTTTATCATCTCAGCTGATTCACTTTATTTATTGTTACATAAACTCCCAGGTTTACCGATGCTTTACACACTGTTGCTAGTTGGGGCTCGGTGCACATAGACACACCATCATGACATCATCATGACATCACCATCTGTTGGGATCAAGGCGTAGCGGCTTCATTCATAAGTCCAGCGTTAATATTGTGGTAACGTTGCTACCAAGCTTGCTGGCACGAATGTCGCACAACTGCAACCCCATGCAGCCATGGCACATTCATAAGACACATCGTGCCGGGAATATTACCCCAAAATGTCACCATGGTGTTTCTTTAGTGAGACGGTGTAGGTACCAGATTGGCTCGGGGGCCTGCGCCTACCTACCACAAAGCACTAAAGGATTGGCTGGACGCTAAAACGTAATGTGCATTTTTTTAAATAACTTTATTAAACAAATAGCAACCATACAAAACACGAATGAATGAAGTATATAGAGGAATTCAATACAAACAGCCAGGGGCTTTATATAAATACACATAAGTAAACGCATAATGTACGTGTATACGTTTTTTGACAACCTTCTTCCTGACAGCCTGATATTGATTTGATGTATAGTTAACTGATCATCTTTTTGGGGGTTTCTAAATAAAACATTTTTACATCATAGGAAAACCCATCAAAAATACGGTTAGTAACAGCCTGCCAAACTCTGTCATGTTTTCCTAATGTCCCCACAGGAGCTGTTATTAACATTTATGTCTCTTTTGAATTTAACCACATAGTGCTTGAAAGGTAGTTTGTCCAAGTCAAGTTGCCGTAATGTGAATTTTTCGGTAAGTGTAGAACCCCACCAAACCGATTTGGTACCTACAACGGTTGAAGTGCAGGTTGCAGATTAGAGCACCCCTAAAACCCTAATTTAAAAAATATATTAGGAACAGTTTCTAACAAAAGACAAAGACACATATATATAAATATATATTAGTTTCGTTTTCAGAGTCGTTTTTATGAGAATGCCAGACCGGACGTGACGTGGGAGAAAAGAGTCCTGTCAGCTCAATCAATAGTAAACTATGGTTTTTAACGCAGACTTTGAAACAAATTAAGTTTTAAATGTTCACAACCACACATGTGATGGACCACAATCATACAGCTATGATCCTACTGCCCCAGATAACAGAGAGACGAGGAAGAGAACAGGGGAAGCATTAAAGCCCAAATCAAACCTATGCTAGGTGTAGCTAATGCCGTTAGCAAGAATGCTACAAGCTAGCTTTACTGTTTCTTTTACATACCACATATCACATTGATTATAATCTTTGATATCAATCCTTCTGCAAAGTTGATAATTAGCAGATGTTAGAGAAAAAGACTTAAAAATCAGAGGCAAGGCAATTTTATTTGTATATCCAACATTCAACACAGGACAATTTAAGGTGCTTTACATATGATTAGAATACAAATGAGCAGTTACAATAAGAAAATAATCAAGAAAATACAACAATATAGGAAAAAGTGCGTAAAAAACAGGTTTAGTTCATTAACTGATGTTGCTGAAGAAAGCTCACAGTTTTTAAAACAGGAAAGCATTTACAGTAATTAAGACAATAATTCGTGTGACAATTAAAAACAACCAAGTAAAAACAGTTACTCATAAGCGAGTCTAAATAGATCCGTTTTTATTTTAGATTTAAAAGAGTTCAGTGTCTCTGCAGCTTTACATTCTCCTGGTAGTTTGTTCCAGATATGAGGAGCATAGAAACTAAAAGCTGCTTCTCCATGTTTGGTTCTGATTCTAGGGACGATCAGTAAAGTAGAGATGGAGGACCTGAGTGATCTGGATGGTTTGTACCATGATAGCAGATCTCTAATGTACTCTGGTGCTAAACCATTCAGTGATTTATAAACTAATAAAAGCACTTAGAAGTCTATTCTCTGAGCTACAGGGAACCAGAGGAAGGACTTTAGAACTGGGGTGATGTGTTCTACTTTCCTGGTTCTAGTGAGAACACGAGCGGCAGCGTTCTGGATCAGCTGCAGCTGTCTGATTGCTTTTAAGGTAGACCTGTGAAGATACTGTTACAGTAATCATAAACACACTGATGAATTTTTGTAGGTCTCCTTGTGTCATCAGTCCTTTAATCCTAGAAATGTTCCTCAGGTGATAGAAAGCTGACCTTGTTATTGCCTTTATGTGACCCTGGAGGTTCTGGTCTGAGTCCATTATTACACCCAGATTTCTGGTTGATAGTTTCTAGTTGGGCCTATTTAAGATGATTGCTGATATTTAATCAATCTTTTTTGGGTCCAAAGAGAAGTACTTCAGTTTGTTTTTGTTCAATCGGAGGAAATTATGGGACATCCAGCTCAATGCGTTTATTGAGGATTTGGACGGGTTCAACATCACCTGGTGACATTGAGATATAAAGCTGAGTGTCATCAGCATAGATGTGGTAGTTAACATTGTTGGTGGTTATAATCTGGCTTAGTGGGAGCATGTAGATGCTAAATAGGAGGGCCCTAGGATGGAGCCCTGGGGGACCCCACATGTGATTTCTGTGTTTTGTGATGAGAACTGGCTAATCGAGACAAAGTAGTTCCTGTTCTAAAGGTAGGATTTGAACCAGTCGAGTTCTGTACCAGAGAGTCCGACCCAGATCTCTAGATGTTCTAGTAATATATCATGATCAACGGTGTCAAATGCAGCACTGAGGTCTAGTAGAACCAGTACTGTGGTTTTACCACGGTCAGTATTTGTATGGATGTCATTGAAAACTTTGACGAGGGCTGTCTCTGTACTGTGGTACCTACGGAAACCAGAATGATAAATAGCAAAGTGGTTGTTCATTGCTAGGAAGCTATTTAATTGTTGGAACACAACTTTTTCAATCATTTTACTGATAAATAGGAGATCAGAGATTGGTCTGTAGTTTGGCAGAGATCCCGTCTGCGTGGATCTAAGCTTCTGACCATTCAGTCGTGTCTCCCAGCCGCCTGCTGTGGTTAGAAGCGGCCGCGGACAGAGGCCATGAAGCTATGAGCACTGCAACACGCTGGCCGGTTAGAGTCTATGAACTCCGTCACATTGCTGGTATTTTAATCCTCTGGTTTGAAGGAAGTACCACAAATTACTGAGTGCTTTATAGCTAAAGCAGAAGTTAAGGGCAGCTTCAGCTGCATAAAATGTACCCAGAAACAGAAGATGCTGCCTGTTTTGGGCTTTTTTCTTAAGAAACCTGTGGGCTTCATGTCCCAACAGGCTGATGTACAGCAAACACAATCAATCGAAAACACAGTGACTGCTCATAACACAACCTCAGGATCTGTTAACTAGAAACTGAGAAGGCAGCACCCAGAAAAATGACTCCCCCATGTCACATCTAAGTCAAGATTAGAACGTGTTTAACTAAAATATTTGCTATCGTGCACAGTGAAATAAAAAAAACCTTAATGAAAATTTGAAATTGTAATTTCTGTTAAATTTACATGAATATTATAAACTATTTAAGATGCAATTTGCACTTTAAAGAGTTTCTCTCTTCAAAAAGTTTTGCTGAAAAGCTGGATGGTGTTGAGAGAGTAATTAGAAACAAAAGTGCATATTTATGTAAACAAACAATATATTGTGGAGTTTGGGTCTCACCAAACGCTTGCTTGGTCCATGTTTAACTCTGACCAACTCTGAATGCTCGAAGCGTCAGCTCCTCTCTGTGTGATTCTCACTCTGTGGTGTGCGTTCAGCCATGTTTCTGTTAGGATTTGAAGACACAGACCCAGTAAAGCTAGGTCATGACCCCCCGCACCATCGAACAACGCACATCTACCTACACCCTTGGTATCTCCACTGTCACACCCGACTAGATCTTAGAGAGAAGTTGTGCGACACTGGATGGAAACAGTGGCCCAGTGAATGATTGCGGTAAACGAATCTAAAGCCAAATATTAGTGTGTGGGCCATTATTTGAACACACAGTGTTGTTTTTGTGCTTGGGACTTCCTCTCAGCTGCAGAGAGAGCTTCCTTACTGTGCTGCTAGCACGTTGTTGGCTTAATGTGGTTGGAGACGAGGCGGAGGCCAGAGGGGAAGGTCCTGAGACCGAGCCAAGCCATTTCTCATGGTTTTCATGGTTCTCATGTCAGGGACACATCGCGACGACGCCAGAGAGCCTGATACACAGCAGAACGTTTAATAAGCCACAATCAGGAGAAGCTCCAGGGATCTTGACTAGAACACTGTAATATTTGTGATAAACTCCAGAGGAAAAGTTTAGGCTTTTTCTTCTAGCAGTGTGAGGAAACTGCTTTGACCCGTCCTCTGTCCATCTGTCTCAGCATGGATCTTGCTCCTCCTGTCCTCCCATTATGGTTTCTGTTCTTTTGCTCCGACTCCGTTTTTTGCTTTCTGCTTTAGGCCTTGTCCACACATATCAAACACAAAACAAACATATTTTTCTACAAAAGCCACAAAAGATTTACAGCATCATAAGCAACAACTTTCCAAGATCCTTAGCTGTCAGTTTTATTGTGTTTGGATCTTCATTTAGTTTTCATGATTTCACCTTATTCCTCCTGTTGGCTTCCTGTTTCTTGCATGTTAGGATTATCTGTTCTCTGATTTGAGTTTACTTCTGTTCTATTTTCTTCCTCTTGTTATATTTAGTAATGTGTGACAGAGAGTTTCTCTTGTTATTTTTCTTTATTCACTTAAATTTCCGCCTCCCTCGGCTGCCACCTTATCGCGGTGGAGGGGTTTGAGTGTCCCAATGATCCTAGAAGCTAAGTTGTCTGGGGCTTTATGCCCCTGGTAGGGTCACCCATGGCTAACTGGTCCTAGGTGAGAGATCAGACAAAGCGCAGCCCAAAGACCCCTATGATGAGCAAAAAATTTGGACCCAGACTTCCCTCGCCCGGCCGTGGGTCACCGGGGTCCCACTGGTGGCCGGGCCTTTACCTATGGGGCCCGGCCGGACTCAGCCCGAAGAGGCAACATGGGCCCCCCTTTCCCATGAGCTCACCACCTGTGGGAGGGGCCATAGGGGTCGGGCGCAGTGTAAAATGGGTGGTGGCCGAAGGCGGGGACCTTGGTAGTCCGATCCTCGGCTGCAGAAGCTGGTTCTTGGGACGTGAAACGTCACCTCTCTGGTGGGGAAGGAGCCGGAGCTGGTGTGCGAGGTTGAGAGGTTCCGACTGGACATCGTCAGCCTTGCCTCGAAGTACGGCTCTGGAACCCGTCTCCTCGAGAGGAGTTGGACTCTCTTCCACTCTGGAGTTGCTCCCGTTGAGAGGCGCCGAGCTGGGGTGGGCATACTTGTTGCCCCCCATCTCGGCGCCTGTACGTTGGGGTTTACCCCGGTGAATGAGAGGTCAGCCTCCCTCTGCCTACGGTTGTGGGGACGGGTTCTGACTATTGTTTGTGCTTCTGCACCAAAGAGTAGATCAGATTACCCACCCTTTCTGGAGGCCATGGAGGGGATGCTGGAGAGTTCTCCTTCTGGAGACTCCCTCATTCTGATGGGGCACTTCAACGCTCACGTGGGCAGTGACAGTGAGACCTGAAGAGGCGTGGTTGGACGGAATGGCCCCCCCGATCTGAACCCGAGCGGTGTTTTGTTGTTGGAGTTCTGTGCTCGATCTACGTTCCTACCCTCATCTATGGTTACAAACTCTGGGTGGTGACCGAAAAAACAAGATCACGGATACAGGCGGCTGAAATGAGTTTCCTCCATAGGGTGGCTGGGCTCTACCTTAGAGATAGGGTGAGAAGCTCCATAGGGGGCTCAGAGTAGAGTCGCTGCTCTTCCACATCGAGAAGAGCCAGTTGAGGTGCCTCGGGCATCTGGTCAGGATGCCTCCTGGACGCCTCCATGGTGATAATTTTTTTCCCCTAATTCTTAAGTCTATTACCAATCTACGGTGTGAGGGAGATGGAGTTGGGGATGCAGCCCGGTCCGGCAGCCCTCCTCAACTCCATCTCCCTCACACCGTAGATTGGTAATAGACTTAAGAATTAGGGGGGGGAAATTATCCTTTTTCAGACTCAACTGACCCTAACAGACCTTCTACTTTTCTCTTCTACTACTCTCCAGATATATTTTTTATAATGTTAAAGCGATTGTTAACCCAGTTTTCTCTCAGTATTTTTCTCCCCATAGAAGCTCTACCCAGTCTGGTACCCTGCTTAGCTATAACGCCCCCTGCTGGATGGGGAGCGTTGGTCCAGATGATGCTCAAAGTCACCGAGCATCCTCCATGCTGTCTCTTCTCTGTCTTCTCAGACCCCCAGACGGTCGTGGCAGATGACCGCTTGTGCTGAGCCAGGGTTCTGCTGGAGGTTTCTTCCTGTTAAAGGGGAGTTTTTCCTCTCCACTGTCGCTACATGCTTGCTCAGTATGAGGGTTTGCTGAGCAATTGCTGTGGTTGGAGTCTGTATGATCTGGGCACAACCTCACGCCGATGACTCAACGCAATCTGCTGGGATTCCTTACATAGAAAACTTAAATGAGTGGAATGTTTGTGTAATTGTATTGAGATGATATTTGTTGTGAACTGGCGCTATATAAATAAAAGTGAATTGAAAAAGTGAATTGATGGAAAAGACCCCAACATGTTTTTTTATAAACTGCAGCTTGCTCAGAATAGAGGCTGGGCTGAAAGCCTCTCTACTTATATAACCGACCCACTTTAGCTGCTTTCCTGGAACTGAAACCGAACCTCAGAAGAAACGCAGCAGTTCATCTGGGACACTCCTCCATGCTAACTCTAATGGTTTCATTATGTTTAAAGTTAATAACGGGAAAAATATTACTGGAATCTACATTATTAATTGAAAAATAAAACATTTTAACATGGCTTACATCACTTTATTCGGTTTTAAGTCTAAACATCTGCTAAATCTTCAAAGATAAGGTTGTGTGATCATGAATTGGTGCAGGGAAATGCTGCATTTGGTTTGGAACAGGACTTAAAGTGTTTAGACATAATAACAAGCTGAGAACGTCACTCCAACTGGGTAGTACAGAGGTGGCAGAATTATGCTGCGGGTCTGTTTGCTGCAGGAGGAACTGGTTCTCTCTGGACAGTTTAAATGAAGATGTTTCGATTTCAAGACAACAAGAAACGTCCAGTTAATTTAAAGATTATCCTGGATGACTGGGAATCTACACTAACAAACTGGTTCACTCCAAAAAAAATAAATGGCATTATTAGGAGAGTAAATTATCAGATTAAATGTCAGAAAAAAATAGTTTTAACAGATTTATTTCAAGTTTTAAAACTACTGATTGATTCTGAAGAGTAAAATGAGATTTAGTGGTTTTATAATTCAGCTTAGCAGTAGTTTTCATCTGTTTTTGGTTGTGTTTTTATTGTCATCTGTTGCTTCTTCTTGCAGGCATCCTCCTCGCTGTGACCTCCATCGGCCCGGCTTTTGGCTTCGTCACCGGCTCCTTCATGCTACAGTTCTACGTTGACTTTGAAAAATTGTCCAAAGGTGAGGAAACTCTTTGCTGACGGGTTCCAGCTGCACTCAAAGACACGTTGTTTACTGCTTTTAACATTACAAGACAAAGGGGAGGACTTCCTGTGCAGTACAGGGGTTAGAAGTGAAAACAATGTAAAGCAGATGAATGTGGGTCACTTCCTTGTAAAGACAACTTACAAGATTTAACAAAAATGTTAAATCTACAAGAAAGAAGTCAAAGGCAAGTCAGGTGGTTCAAGGTTACATTTTTTATCCTCAGTTAGAGTTTCCCAATTTCTGCAGAAATCACGTTTATCATGACTCCAGTGAGTGGGAGAAAAATAAGAGACAATTCCAGTGAAGTGAAACAACAAGAAGTATGTGAGTTTGGCTCAGTTAATGAGAATCCCTGAACGCAGCAGAGTTATAAAAGAGCTGCGAGCTCCTTCCTGGAATCCAGGAGTTCCTAAAGAAAACAGCAGCTTCCCACAATCCTTATCTGCTTTTGTTTAGTTTGTCAAACAGACACGCAGCACTGAGTCCTCAGGCTGTTTCAACTGTTTCAACAGCAAGAAGACTCGTCCTAACAATCCGTCCAGGAAAAAAACAGAATCGTAATAAAGACCTGGATGTTTTAGACCGACTGGTCTGGCATCGGTAAACGGCTCAATAATAAACAGGGATGGTTATATTTCATTTAACGAATAAGGCTGACGTTTCACTCTCTGACAGGAAATGATCTGTTTAGATCAGTCTGCAGGACATCCGTCACTATCAGCACGACACAGGCACGCTTCTTCATTCTGCAATAAAGTTCAGGCAAATATACTGTATGTTTTTGTTCATTACATATTGCTTCTAGCAAATCAATCCTTAACTGTATAAAGCACAGAGCAAAAATAAAGAAAACAGAAAAATAAATCAGTCAATGATGAAAGAATACCTTAGAAAAACTAGGCATATATAGGTTTTGTTTCAGTAGATTTATATCATGTTGTAATGCAGATCCAGAAACCTTGTTGGGTTCTGGATGAGAGTCTCCCAACCTTCACGCAGGTGTTCCACACCTTTGACGTCTCCGTGATTTAAGTTGTGACAGTTTCTTTGCCGACCTGTTTGAACAAAAGCTTGTTTCCTCAACAAGATGGGTGTGTATGCAAACGATACAAATCCATCTTTAACAACAGAGCTCGCACTAATCCAACTCAGTTCAAAGGTTTCCCTTTCTAAAATGTGAAATAATCAGCTCAACAAATCTTACGATGATGACAATTATAGTAAACTCTCTTATACTTTATTCTTTACTTGATCAGAAAACGTAGGATTTATGTCTGCAACATGTTTTCTTCCCATACCAGCGGTGTGATGGATATCAACTTTTACCTATAAGGTAGTGAAAAGTGTTTCGCAATGTTTATCTGAAGTAAAATTTATCAGAGCAGCTTTCAAAACCTTAACTTTCACTTTAAAGAAAAGAGACGCTGAATAACTGAGACAGCATCTATATTCCTTCGCAGAGCCTATTTTAGTTCTAGTTTCACCTTCCTTTTAATGCGTCTTTGACTTTTTATGGTAAATTGAAAGAAAATAATGATGTCCTCCTAAAGCCGTCATTAGTAAGGGTCCCTGTAAGCATGCATTGGCGAGTATGTGTGTGTGTGAACACACTGGGACGTTTCGATGGGATTTTGAGATTATTTTGTGTCACAGAATCTCTTCTTTGTTGCGTCTGTGGAGCAGAAGTCATTGTTAAGCCTTTGTTGGTTAGGGTTCGGTCAAACGCTGACAGCTCTGTAGGCCCGCGGGCCCAACTGGTTCTGGTTCCTTTTCCAGTGTTTTGTGAATGATAGTGACTGGTGACCGAGATTTGTTACATTGGTAGAGTTTGGTGTTTATTACAGATGGTTTTTAGGTTGATGCTCCCTGATTCACTGAAAGAAAACACCATTTTAACATTTCTTAAATTTGTTTATTCATAGGGAAAGAGCTACAGTACTCACGATCAAGGAATTAATGATGATCAGCAGGTCAATAAATGATGAGTCATTAGTTACTGATTAGGTCAATAATATCTGAAGTAAGATCAATTAACCAACATGTGATCGAAATCATTACTTTCAGCATAAAGAACACAAACCAAGCAGGAGGGTTCAGTAAATCAGGCAGACGTTAAAATAAAGAAAACTAGTGCAACCTTTGGTTGTTTGTCCACAACCATTCAAGCTACTCCTCTGTTTGCACGCCTCACCACATGACAGATGGACTAATATCCACGCTGTTGAATTTAGTGCAGATCAGATGATGTATGTGGAAATCAGAACATATTTCTGTGGCGTAATATCAGGCTTTGCAGCCTCATTCAGAACGTCTCAGTTCTAGAAACCAAGTTACACCAGCTTGTTTTTTTTACAGCCAGATGTTAATTAGGTGAAAGGAGTCCACCAAGGGTCTCTCTAAGGAAAACAGTACACTTCCTGTTCCCAGGGGGCGGGGCTTAGGTGGCCGTTAGAAATGATCCTATCAGTGTGTTCAGTTTGGTACAGCTCTGCTCCTGTGTGTGGGAGTAAATAGACTTTTTCTTTTTGTGGCAAGAAGCTTCACTTTGAGGCTTGGCCCCGCCCACATGCTATGACGCAACAAAAACTTTCTAACAACTTTCTCCTCTGGTGTTGATAAAACAGCTTTTTGTGGAAAATGAAGCCAAACGTATAACTAGGTCATTAGGGCAAATCCGGCACGCCTTAAAGAACCAAATTCGACTGGGAAGATGTTAGCATACCCTTACCAAAACCAAAAAGTAGTATAAGCAAGTAAGTTTACTCATTTTAAACTAAATAACAAGAAAGTGTACTTTCATTTTACTCTTAATGTACGTCTTTGCAGATGTAATTTTTAGTATGTCTAGTTTATATCACCTATACCTGGATTTGGCAGGAAAAAATACACTAAAAGACAAATTATACTTAGCTCATACTTAAATCGAAACTTTTGACTGACATATTTCAGTAGTGTATCGATAGTACATTTTATTTCAGACAGTTTAAACTCCGTTCTGTTTCAGTGGACTGTTCATTACTCTGAAGTGACACGGTTAGAGACTGAGGTTATATTTCACTGGAAATCTTTGGAGACAAATAAAATACCTGAATCAATGTTGAATGTATGTATTTTTGTTTGGTTGTTTTTTGTTTTACTTTGCATTAAGAACTATAACAAGAAATGTACAGTATATGTAGCACTAACATTCAGTATACTTCACAGTGTACTTTTTAATTAAAAAGGGGCACTAGAAGTTTACTTCTAGTAAAGTAATAGTGTACCCGGAAGATTACTTTTACTATACATTAAAGTGTACTTTCATCAACTAAAAGTAGAATTAAAGTTAATTAAATATAAACTAAAAGCATATCTGGAACATGACTAAGTGTTTCTTCAAAGTTTAGTTTTATAAACGTAAAGTTGGCCAATTTAGTACAAAGAAGTATACTTGTTGGTAATCTGCTAGTATATTTGTATCAGCGTACTTGGAAAATAAAGGTGTATTTGGGGAAATATACTTTTCTATACTTAGGAATACTTACTAAAATATAATTAAGGTATACTACTTTTTGTTAAGGGTTTCCTGAAATAAGACAACTGCCTCTCAGTTTTGCAGGAATATTCAGATGAGATACTTCTTAACAAATGTCAGCCAAACCAAATTTCAACAATCATTTACATCAGATTGTCTGTGCGACTGTAATAAAAACCATGCTGATAGTAGTTATGTGTTTTGGTCCTGCCCTGTTTTGAAAAGTTGTTGGACAAGTTTCAGAAAAAAAAGTAGTAAGCTCATGAACATGGACATTAATATTAATATTGATTGTTTCAAGAGATCAAGGAAAAGTATGTTATAAGAATAACAGCTCTTAAATTAATAACAAAAATTGGTTTTAGAAGTTAAGTCCTGGTTTAGGAAAGTGGCGAGACCTTAATGGAGCAAGTAACAGAAATGGACCAGCTGACATATAAAATCAGAGGAAATATTTAAACAAGACACAGGCTGGGAGTGCCATATAAAAGTGTGGGCGAAATGTTAAAATATAAGATATGATAACACTGTGCAGTATTTAAATAAACATGAGAAAAGAAGAAAAAAAGAATCCTGAGATGGAAAGAACAAGTTGAAAAAGAAATATTAAGAGGAATCAACAACCAAACTGGGATAACTTACTTACCATGTTCTCCTGATATATTCTTAATTCTACGTTTATGTAATCATAAAAGGTAAGAAAAAGATTGTTGAAAATATGAATTTTAATGTGTACATCTATGGAGGCAATTTTTTTTATCTAAAAACATGAAGGGAAGAGATCACAGGGGAAGGCAATGGCACTAAAAGTTAGACAGTTTTTATTTTTAATTACTTTATCATTTATAGATATAGATATTAAGGTAGATGTATGAGGATTGTTTCTTTATTTCAGTCATTGTATAAAATCTTTATATCACCATAGTGTGGCACATTGCAGAAAAATGTATAAAAAAAATTTTTTTAAATGAAAATTCACCACGCTGCATTGGCCACACCCCATCTGTACTGTACACCGGGTTACACCAACTCGTCTTCTGTCGCTTTGTTAACTCTGCTGTTAATTAAGTCAAGCCTGTAAAATATGGACCTTCCAATGCAAAACATCCAACTTCCTGTTCTCAAGGGGTGTGGCTAGGGAGGAGTCAGCATTTGACCAATCACATTTGTTGGAGACCAATTACAGTAGGTTTGACGTCTGTGTGACTTTCTTAATAGAAGTTGGTGTGTAGTAATGAATAAAAACCTCACATATGCATAAAAGAGTTAGGATTTTACAACTTTAGATCCCCCAGGCCTGAAAGCCATAAAGACCAAATTTGAAGCCAATCAAACAAAATCCCTTGGAGAAATGTTATATATTCTGAGGAAAAAGCAGGCAAAAATGGGGGGGGGGGGGTGTCAAATTTACCAGTTTAGTCCAAGATGGCCGGCTTCCTGTTCGTTTTGGAGGATTACTTTTGGAGACTTTTTGGTAGGCCTTGGGAAGTTCTGCACGTGTACCAAATTTCATAGCTGTTCAATAAATAAAAATATATGAGGAGGGTAGTTTGAAGCATTCTGGGGACTGCTGTAGAAACATTTATGTTACGGCTTTGGCGAAACCCTTAAAATGGTTTCGCGAAATTTGGTTAGTTTTCACTACCCTGGAAATCCAGAGGTCTCGCGAGAGTTTGAATAGTTTGAGCAGTTTGAATAGTCTCTGCAAGACGCTCTGGCATCGAGCAACGACACTGTTACTGCATTACCTAAGCAGTTTGGGGAACCAATCAGATCGGTGTATCTGATGTAGGCGTGCCAGGGGTCAGCTAAACTGATGACGACAGCGCTACGATATCCAGACACATACAAAGATGGCTAAAGATGAACGGCAGCTGTTTGAAACGGCTTCGGCCGCTAGAGTGAACGAGTTACACTTGGCTGTTCAGCCAAAAGACGAACAGAAAAGCGCGTTTGAACCGTTCCTTTGCAAGAAGGACGTTTTTGCTGTTGTGCCAACTGGATACGGCAAAAAAGTTTAATCTACCAGTTAGCTTCGCTGGTAGGTATTGATACGTAACAACAGGTATTGTTGTGATTGGTCGTGGCCATATCCATTTGCGTGCAGTGAGAGTTTCAAATGCATACTTGGTTCCGCCCCTCGAGTTTGGCCCTTTTCATTTGTCTTTGCCAGACCCTTAATCTTAGTAGATTAGGGTCTGGATTTTGCTTCCTGGGCGAAACATAGAAGTGGCCAAATCCGAATCTAGAATGCAAAAGCTTAAAACTCGCTTGTTGTTTGGGTCAGTTTAGAGGAATATTGATGTTTGTATATAGAGATTATATTTTGTACTCACCTTTGCCTTCCTACCAGTTAGCATTGGTTTCAAATGAATATTTCATTGTCACAATCTTGTAGTTGTTGAGTTATGTTAAAGTTTTATGAAGCGGGGTTAAAAGCTGAACTGGTGCAGAGAATCTCCAGGTATGATGTTTCCTAATGTTAATGCAATTGTTAACCCAGTTTTCTCTCAGTGTTTTTCTCCCCATAGACGCTCCACCTGGTCTGGTATCCTGCTCAGCTATAACGCCCCCTGCTGGATGGGGAGCGTTGGTCCAGATGATGCTCAAAGTCACCGAGCATCCTCCATGCTGTCTCTTCTCTGTCTTTCCCAGAGGGTCGTGGCAGATGACCGCTTGTACTGAGCCAGGTTCTGGTTCTGGTTCTGCTGGAGGTTTCTTCCTGTTAAAGGGGAGTTTTTCCTCTCTACTGTCGCTACATGCTTGCTCAGTATGAGGGATTGCTGAGGAATTACTGTGGTTGGAGTCTTCATGATCTTCGCACAACCTCACACCGATGATTCAATGCAATCTGCTGGGATTCCTTACATAGAAAACTTTTAACTGACTGGTATGTTTGGATAATTGTATTGAGATGATATTTGTTGTAAACTGGTGCTATATAAATAAAGTAAATTGAATTGAAATGATTTAGACCTCATCAAACACCTCTAAGATAGCGCTTTCATAAAACGACAGACAGTCTCCAGAAGACCGGTCTTATGTTAGGCCTTTTAAATGACATCACCAGTTTCTCAGCGTTTAAAAGTAATTATAAAATGACTCATGATATCTTTCGGTTTACCATTGTTAGTAAATGCGTCACCAGGAATCGTTACTTACTCTGCTCCTCATATTAAAACCAAGGAATGTCAAAATTTGCTGCCCTAGTTTTCAGGATGAGGAAAAGTCATTTTTCTTGAGTGTTTAAACCTGAGATGAAGATCTATCAGCCCTTCCTGGTGCTTTATGTAGTTTCACTGCCACTTTTGTCTCCATTTACTATAAATAATTCCATTCTATGGTTCCAAGGTACCAAATAAAATGTCTTAATCCTGTTCTTGCTTCCTAGCAGCCTGTAATTTTAGGTCCTGTCTAGACGAACCTGAAACGCCTCTGTCAGTGCGCCTCAGGGCAGCGGTGGCTGTGACGTAACTGACCATCACCAGTGTGTGACTGTGTGCGTGAATGGCTTAATATAGTGCGAAGCGCTGTGGGGTCCGTAGGGACTAAGCAAAGCGCTATACAAATACAGGCCAACAGGTGTTTCATCCAATAAGGAGCTGCTGTAAACATGTTTGAATCGGGTCGCACAGTGAAGAAATCTCTCAATGCCGGCTCAGTTGTCTCTCTGATTACCAGCTTTCCTCCATTTTTTTCTGAGTGGATAATGTCGCCGCCACATTCCTGTGTTTAACACGCAACGCTGTGATAAACTAAACAAACCCGGCGCTGTAGGGTCCTGCAGTCCTAATAATGCAAATACTCCCAGAATATGATTTACTGTCCCTCCTCAGAGACACCAGATGCTTCAGAATAAAACATTCATTTGAAGCTAGATTTGTCGTGTTAGCCACCGGATCACTGCACATGCTCAGTCCTCCTTTCTGACATTCGTTAGCAGTGTCTGTCATGCTGCACAATCCCCTCTGCTCGTCTCACTCCTCCATTATTATTCCGACCTGTGTCGTCCTAAACCTCCAGGGCTCTGCCCCTGATTATTCATCGTCTCCACCTTTCCTCCTGGTTCTCCCCTTATTTAAGATCCAGCGAGAGCTTCAGTCCTCGCTGGATCTTTGTCGTACCTTCATGTGTCTCGTCTCGCCTTATGTTTGCTGCACGAATAAATTATCACTTCACCTGAACTCTGCTTCTGCACCTGGGTCCTTCGTCCTCCATGCAGCACCAGCGTGACAGAATGATCCGGCCCAGAAAGATGGACCCAGCAGAAGCCTCCGATCCAGACATCCTGGAGTCGCTCTGGTGTAGGCTGGACAAGGTCTCCGGGTTCGCAAGTCCCTCTGCTCGCCTCACTGCCCCGGAGGATTATGTCCTGGACCTCCTTCCCCGGTTCCGCTCCAGCCTCAACTCGCTCCATGCGGAGGGGTTGGAGGAGGCAGCCGACGAAGGCAGCCGACGAAGGCAGCCGACGAAGGCAGCCGACGAAGGCAGCCGACGAAGGCCTCCTTGCGGCGGAGGATGAAATGTCTTCTGCGGGAGGAGGCAGCCCGCTTCCACCAACGTCGGCTCGGTCTCCTGGCTCCACGCGCCTCCGATCCTCTCTCCGGCTGTCTTCGCTCCTTTTCCGGCTGCTTCGCTGGGAACTGCCCATGTCGGAACCAGCCGCCCAGCTGTGGCAGCAACATCGGCGTCTGCCAGCCTAAGACGGGGTCCCCTCTACGTCAGCGAGGATGAACTTTTTGAGTTCTTTCACGGGGACAAGTTCGACTACCTCTGCTCCAGAGGGGATCCAGCTCCTCGCCGCGATCGGCGACACGGACGCCGCGGAGCTGCGCCGGAGTATCCTCCCTCGGACTGGTCGGACGGTGAGGAGCGGTATGTGGAGCAGCGGTCATCGCTCGTCGGCTCCAAGCTCGCATACTGCGCTCCTGGAACCGGTCCACGCAGGCATGAGCGGCCATCTCAGCCACACAGCCAAAGGCAAGAGGCTCCACCACCACCTCGCTGCAGACGGCGGCGTCAACGAGGAAGAGCGGTTTCCGGGTCGGTGAAGTTGGCGTCTGCATTGGCCTGTTAGGCCCCGAAGTTGGCATCTGCTTCGGCCTGTTCAACCTTCTCCTTCTTCCAGTCTTTGCCCCCAGAGCCAGCAGAGCCCCTTCAGTCTCTGAACCCAGAGCTGCTGGATGCGCCGCTGCACCTGTCCTCAGCCGCCGCTTCTCAGCCGGCGCTTCTCAGCCGGCGCTTCTCAGCCGCCGCTTCTCAGCCGCCGCTGCACTTCCTTCAGGTTTCTACACTTCACCCCGCCTCCGGACCCCTGTGCCTTAAGTCCCTGACGCCTCAGCCTCGTCTCCAGGTTCCCAGACCTGCTCCTTGTCTTCAGGTCCCCAAGAGAGGATCTCCGGGCAGTCCGCCCGTCCCGCGTCCCGAGAGGGGATGTCTGTCATTCTCACGTCCTGCAAAGGGATGTCCATTCAGCCGTCCGCTGGACCTCCAGGTCCTCAGGAGAGGATCTTCAGGCCGTCTGTTGGTCCCACGTCCCGCCAGGGGACGTCCGCCAGTCTGTCGTCCGGCCAGAGGACGCCATTTGGGCCGCCTGCCCGACGACCCAACCTCCAGGGGCATACCTACAGACACTAAGATCCAGCGAGAGCTTCAGTCCTCGCTGGATCTTAGTCGTACCTTCATGTGTATCGTCTCCCCTTATGTTTGTTGCACTAATAAATGATCACTTCACCTGAACTCTGCTTCTGCGCCTGGGTCCTTCGTCCTCCATGCAGCACCAGCGTGACAGTGTCACAGCGACACCAATTACATTTTAAGCAGCTGTTTGGACAGAACTTTTTTTGACTCCGTTTCCTTCAAGGCTTTTTACAGAAGAAAACCTTTGGTTGTAAGAGCAGGAGAGACCAGCTTTATGTGGACCTCTCTGATTGTATTTTTTTTGTGCTTTCCGAAACAGTCCTAGTAAAAGTAACTTCATCCGGTCCCAGTTCAGACAAACTACATAGTAGTTATTGTCCGTCTTAGTGCAAGCAAAGAGTCTGTTTCAGGTTTGACAGAAAAAGATTGATTCCTCTTATTCAGACAAATAAATTAAAAGCTGTACTCACAGGGAGAACCGAAGATCACAGTTATGGTTATGTTTTAAAATCCAGACGGTCAGTCCGGCTGCTCTGCGCATCGATGGTTAGAGTCTCTTAGCATGTTCTCCCCCTGTATGTCTCCTGCTATGGAGATGGACTGGTGACCCCCGATTGTCCCCAGGTGTTTCCTGGCTGTAGACAGTATTCCTGCACAGATAAGCTGGTTTACGGGTTTCTGGTGTAGGGAAGATACGTGGGATTCATACCAGTTGATCAAATCTTCATGGGACGGTTGATTCTTTGCATTTTTCCAAAAGCTTTTAAGAAAATTTCCTGCCACTAAGGGTGACGAGCTGCTTTTTTTTCTTAAGTTCTTGTTAGGGACTGTTAGTGTTGGCACACCAACCGCTCTCTGACTCTGTGTGGTCACACATACCTGATCTTCATCGTACCGTAGAACCAACCAATATCAAACCAAAGCATTTAGATTAACTGTTTCCCAACCAGCTCCTGCAGCTGTTCAGATCTGATCCTCCATCGTCCGTGAGCCTCCCAGCATTCCCCGTTTCTTCAGTTTGGTTCAGGACCAAAATCTGACACTCGGAGCCTCCGTTCCAACATCCGAGAAAAGAGTGAAGAACGTAACTCCTTGATGGGTAGAACTGGTACTTCACAATAATAACAGTTAGACATCAAGTCAGGATAAGCAATTTAACAGTAGAACAACACAGTATCATCTGCTTATATGACCATTTTAGCTTTCTTAAATATTAAGTACCGTTTTTGTTTTGTTAGTGTTTTTTAACCTGGACATTTTTTTTTTCTCATTACGTTCATTAACTCACCCCGACCAGTTTGGAGCAACTTGTTGATCAGCTTATATCCATGTAATGGGAGTTAATGGGGCAGCTAACGATCAGCCTCTAAATAAATAATTATCTGCCACTAAACTCCTTCATTTCACCAGTGGTTGGTTATCAATCACTAGCTCTATTCCTCTGGGAGTTCAGAACGTCTCAGAGGTGCTGCCTTATTGTCTTCCTGGTTGTTTTACAGATTTTTAATCCAATTACAATAACATGATTACAATGAAATCACTACTGTGCGCCATCCCAGCTGTAGTCTGATCAGGACTTTCTTTCTGTGCTCTAAGGCGGTCAGTTAGACAGAACCACTGCAGACATCATAATGGTTTTTGTTTGCATGTTTCCAAATTGAACAAACCAAATGACTGCTTGGACTAAGTTCAGCTTCCACAGGCTCCCTTTGCACAACCTGCTCAGTCTACAATGGCTGCAAAGTCACTGAAATCGCTAGATGGTGTAAATTGGAATCGGTTGGATTAAAATCCTGTAAAACACCCCAGAAGACAACAAGGCAGCACCTACGAGATACTCTGAACACCCAGGTGAATAGAGCTAGTGATTGATAACCAAACATGGTGAAATGAAGTATTTTAGTGGCAGATAATTCCTTATTTAGAGGCTGATCGTTAGCTGCCCCATTAACTCCCATTATATGGATCTAAACTTCTCCTAAAGGACTCAGAGTGTCTACAAACTGGTTTGGGTGAATAAATTAATGTAAAGCATGATAGAAATAAGGTCCAGGTAAAAAAAAAAGTGACTCACCCTTTAATGTAACTGAACAAGTGATAGGCTGTAGCAGTCGTCCCAGGCCTCATAACCAGCTGTGTTTCCATTACCCATGAAAATGTGTAAATTGAAGTTACGAAAATACATTTGCCTAATGGAAACACGGCAATTTAAAAAAAATAGCCTTTTTCAACTAAACGTTTTTGCTCTTGGATGTGGATGTTTTTTAGAGCATATCGAAATTAATATATTTGGCAAAACGGCGATGGAAACACCTTTTTTCGAGTCACATGAGCAACAACTGGATGTTACTACGAGCGAAAAAGACCAAGTAGTAGTAGGAGGAGAAAGATGGCGCGGCATGTTTGGGTTTATGAAGAGACTGAGTTGGTTCGTGATAAAGACATAATATTAGATTCAGAACAGCGAAGAAAGGTGAGCATTTAGCCAGATCGCTCCCACGTAAAGCGGGCTTGTTGCTGCAGTGCCTCTACAAGCCGTTTATGTCTCGTCGTCATGGCTGATAATGTCTGAAATATGAATATATCTACTGAAAATGTTCATATCTGTCACCACTTTTCTTACTCGCGTGAAAACTTGTGATTTAAACTGAGTTTGTTATTTAATGGAAACACTGAAATTGCGAAATTGTATTTCCTCGACACTTAGACAATATCGACAAAGTTTTGCACAGGATTACCTCTGTTTCTTAGAGAGAAGTAGAGTTTATCTTTACTTTGTGTATTTCTAAACAGCTTTTACAGTTTTATTTGAGTTAAAGTCTTTGCACCTCAGCTGAAAGTATTTACAAACAGGAAGTGAGACGTTAAAAGTGAGACTTCAGAAGAATGGACTAATTGGGCCTGTAGATTAGGTTTTATGTGAGATAAATGAAAAGGCTTAAAAACAGCAGCTTTGTGTCCTTCATCAGATTAAAGGTTGTAATGAGCAACACGAATAAAACCCTGAGAAAGTAAACCTGGAGCGTTGTTTCTGACATGTTCTGGGCGGGTTTGGACAGGTTCTGATCCCCCGGTTAGGTTCCCATTGGGTTGACAGTGACAGAACACCAACACAGTTTAAAGTTACAGCTCATCATTTGTTGTCTCTGAGTGTTTAATCGGTGAACCGTGTTTCTAATCTCCTTGATCACTTTTTCATGGTGAAATTGTATTTAAGGTTTAATATGTAATGTTGCAGACGTCCGCATGTGGTAAGCAATAATCCTGGAAGGTCTTTGGCATAATTAGCTGCTGCAGATATAAATATTTCTTAATGAAATGTAATTTTTGTTTTTTGTTTGTGGTCTAGATGAGATTGAGCTGGAACCCAAAGACCTTCGCTGGGTCGGCGCCTGGTGGCTGGGCTTCCTGGTGGCCTCCAGCCTCCTCTTCCTCGCCGCGCTGCCGTACCTCTTCTTTCCCAGAGAGATGCCCAAAGAGGTGAGTCTTTCATCGATCTCATGGCTGCCTTGGAGAAAGATATGATATCTTTATCGTTAGATGAATGTTTCCTTCACATGATACCATAAAAGTTGGTGTTGCACTTTTTTATAAATGATGGATGGTGACGTCTCATTGTGGTCTACAGTGTAAAAAGAAGAGTTCCAGGCCTTTTATGGTTTTTATATTCTCTCATAAAGGGGAATACTGGGTTTTTCTTCAACCTGGACCTTATTGTTAGTTAATTTTATATTTTTTTACTCACCCTGAGAAGTTTGGAGCCAGCAGTATTTATATTCATTTCCTCCATCAGCGTACATCTGTAGAACAGAAGTGCTCGGGGCAGGACAAATTCCACTTGTAATAAGGTTTAATCCGCCTGAAACGCAGTCATTTTACCATGTTTATATTCTCCTTGGGCGTACGAATGCCTTGGAAGAACTTCCGTATTTTCTTTCGGGCCGATTTTGACGTAATATACAATTATGCTGCAGCAAGACTGCCAGTCTGTGTTTTACCGCAGCAGATTCATCAGCTTTTTATTATTGTTTTACTGTTAATGCCCCAAAAACAACCCTGGAAGAGAATCAAGGAGCACTTCTGAGGCTTTCGTAAGTCCAAGGCGTATATAAGACCCTTTCAAACCGGCGATGAAAATCTGTCATTTTCTGGACTTCATCTTTTTGACCTTTGAGTCTGAAAACATACTTCCAGACTCTGTGAGGATAACTTTAACCGGTTTATAATCGCCCGACCTCCTAGTAAGAAGAGCGGACTTGTGGAGGTAGGACGTTTGCGTTCGGTTTATCTGGTAAATCTCTGGACAGGGGGTGGGGGGGCAAGGAAAGCTTTGAGTGCACACATTAATAAGATATATATCGTATTTATCAAAGGCTGCCTCACGCTACTTCTGTTTTCCGTCCAGCTTCGTCTCTTAGGCGTAGAAATGCACGCCCTGTGAGGAGTTCTGCTGTTTCGTCGGCCCTCTTTCCAGGAATGAATTTGTTTGGGGAAAACGACGTATGTACGCGCGCTGGTTTACGTCTGATACGATTACAACCAGATCCCGTCGTGAAGTCCAAGGAAGGTAGAACGTTTCTCCATGGAAGGCTTCCTCTGCAACACAAGAACTCCCAATAAACCCACCAATGCAGAACTTCTATCAAACAGCAACAAAACGATGTTTGCGATATTTAACGGTCGCGACGGAAATAGTTGATGCTGTAGATGTTGTTGGTAGGTCATTAGTCAGCTATGTGTCACCGCTCTGGGAGGGGAGGAAGTCATTTCTATGATGGTGGTTTATCACAAATGGACCATCTCTGACTGATAAGGACTTCTGAGCTCAGAGAAACGGCTGAAAGGTTCAGGTTTGCTGTCGGAAGCAAATAAAGGATTTCTAACCACCAGAGGAGGCAGATGAAGCAACGTTATTAGATCCGACACAGACTTTAGCCTCCTCTCTCTGTGTGAAGCTCCTTCATGCAGCAGCTTGTTGAGGTTAACTGGGTTCAGTGAGCTTTGGCTCCCAACCCATTTTACAAGAAAGGAACACAAGGAGCAAATAAACCGTGGACATGTTTGCAGTTAAATGACGCAGATGTGTGGAGGATTGCTCAACAGTTTAAAGCAAAACTTCACCACCACAGAGAAAAAACTCCAAGAAGCGAATGTCTTCCAGAAACTATGAATAGACGTTTGTTGGTACACAGAGTATTTAGTTCCTGTCTGAACATTAGACATCCCGTTATTTTCTGATTCAAATTTATCTAGAATCTTTCTGCTGTTACTGAAAATGAGATTCAGGGATTTATTTTGTCTAAATGTGGACCTGATCTAAAAACTGAAAGTCAAACAAAGTTTTGGCTTCGCTCATCGGCTCCATGACCCGATCGTTTCCGGCTGCTTTGCTGTTTGATGAGCTAAATATGGTGTTGTGCAACTCTAAACGCTGACCCAGTTCTTTGTTCAGGACCAGCTCCAGTGACTCTGCAAGATGTTAATAAACCTGTAGAGAACAGAAGACAGGAGGTTTTTTATCTGCTCATCGGTTCTTTCACTTCTTCCACAAGAAGAAATGAGAAAATTATGAAACGTATTGTCAGAATCCTACAGAGGATCCAGCTGAAAGTGACTGCCTGTGTCTGCAGATTAAATGTCTTCATCTTGTGATCTTCCTGTCTGTTTGTGCAGAACGAAGCGGAAGACTTGGAGTCCAGAACCGACACCAAGCAGCAGCAGCAGACGGACCCGATTAAGAAACTCTCCCTTCTCCAGTTCCTTAAAAGTAAGAGTCTGTTCTCCTGCTTCTGCTTCCTGTGTGACGGTGACTCTTGGTCAGGGACGGATGCTTTCTGCTGACCGCCTGCTTTCATAAAGTCACCGTGAAATGGGCTGAGTGGCGTTAAACACAAGGAACAACCACAGCTGGAACAGATGTGCAGAGATTTGAGGGAAGCCAGCAGTTTCTAAATGATGTTCCTAGAAATAAAAATCAAAGGGCCAGATTTATTAAAGGGTTCTTCTTGTTAAAACGGGCGCAAACTGCACAGCATCGTGAAAAAAAAACATGCTACAGCTGATTTACTAACCAGGCACAGCGAGAAGAGCCATCCGTTTGGTGCTTTTACCCTTAATGAACATCAATGAAGTTATTTCTGTTAGAAGAAGCAAAATATTGGGGAGAGAACATCCAAATACGCGGGCGTTCCATAAGTTTATTAGCAACACATTTAAATCTAAAATAGTTATTAATGCTCTAATGGCCATAAACTGACAGTTAAGTAGATATATGTGATATATAATGACTTTTTGTTTATAAGTTTATACATTTCTGATTACATACAAAACCCAGATGTAATTAACTTGTAACATTTCCAACTGTCTCTAAAATACCTAAAATATTCAGGTAGATCCAAAGATACAAATAGATTTTCATACTTTTTTTTAAATGCCTTTTAGTTCACTGATATTTTTAGATCATTTATTCCATTGCTGAGATGCTCTGTACACAGCAGGACGTTTGTGTTTGCACATTTTACATTGATTTAGTGTCACAAGCATATCTAGTACAATAGGTATAAATCTGATCAGAGTGAATTTACTCTTTGTGAAATGATCCTGGATGACCTGTTAAAATATTTTTTAGTACGGAATAGAGCAAAGTAAAAGTAACTATTCTCTACCAGCCGTAGAGCTGGCATGTCGTTTTTCCTCCTTTTTGCTGCCAAAGACGCATCATTTCTCCACTGCATCTGTTCCTCCTGTGTCTGGAGCAGAGCTAGAAAGGCTGGAGCAGACAGCAGCAAACGTAAAGTCCTCATTTTTATACTGCTCTTTGCACCTGTTATGAATTACACACTCAGTCTTAGTAGATCACCTTCAAACAGGATTGCCAACGTTCATAACTTAGAATAAATGACACCTAGGCTACAGGCTGTTATTGACCACGGGCCGAGCTGTCCGACTCACAGGGAGGTGTGGTGTTTTTAGTGAAGGGCTCATCCAGAATGGTCATACGTTAAGCTTAAAATGCTTTATTCACGATAAACACATTAATGTATCCGTGCTTTACGTTAGGCTACAAAGAGCTGTAATAAAATGCATGAAAAAGGAAATAAAGTGCATAGAGCTTATGTTAACAAGAAGCAGAGTGATCTAACACATGACGATACTGAGAACAACATGAGGTCTGATGGTTGAGCTTCCAATAAGGTATTTTCTGTCTAAAGTGACTCTATGGGGATAAAACAGATGAACCCCAAAAAATTAAACCACACTATGAAGTTTAATGTAAATATATTGGTCATTTCTCTAAAATATGCAAGTTCAACAGCCAGAAACCTATCCAAATATTATTTTCTTTTTATTTTAATCTGTTTTATTAGCAAAACAATTCATCGGTTAGTATGATTTGTTCTTTAAGTTGTCGTTTATATTGCTTGGATAATAGATTATGCCTTAGCCGACTGGCTATAAAAAACAAAATCAGCCATAATTAATCCAACAACGTGTGCGTTTTCTGCGTTCTTGTGTACCTGCCGTGTTGTTGCAGCAAACTCTCACACTATTGTAGCCTATGTGCAACAGAAATATTGGACATTTATGAACATACGGAATAAATAGTGTCCCTTATTAGCTCAGAACGGGACGCAACATTTATTTGTCAAATAAGGGACGATTGGCAACCCTACCCTCAAATGAAAAGCAAGTCAATGGCTCAAAACTGTTGTGGTGCATGAAATGATGCGTTCTTTATTAGAAATGATGATTATGCCCAAAGTGTTCTGATGTGACCCTCAGCAGGAGTGAAACGTATCCAGACATGAAACTAATCAGATCCGGTTGTTCAGGTTTCCCCCGCATCGCTCTGCGGACGCTGCGCAGCCCCATCTACCTGCTGGTAGTCCTGGGACAGGTGAACCTGGCGGCGCTGCTGTCCGGCCTTGCCACCTTCATGGCCAAGTTCATCGAGAAGCAGTTCAGTCAGACCATCTCCTTCTCCAACATGATGATAGGTGAGACTGGGAGCGTTTCCAAGCCTCCTGCATGTTATGACCCTGCTCTAACCGGACCTCCCTGTTTCAGGAGGAGTCGGGATCCCGCTGGCGGTCCTGGGAATCGTTCTGGGCGGAGCTCTGATGCGCAGGTTCAACATGTCGGTCACCGGTGCCAGCAAGCTGTGCTCTGGAGTCATCCTCCTCTGCTTTTTCTCCGCCCTGCCAATGCTCTTTGTTGGGTGCTCCACCCAGACGGTGGCTGGCGTCTATCCTTTCAGGTAGTCAGAAACAGGCTGGGGAGGGGACTGGCTGAAACGTATGAACTGATGATAGTTCTGGAGTTTAGTTCTGAGAATCTAAAGGCAGACACCAGAACAGCCTCAACACTTTTTCTTTATTCAGGCTTTGAACAGATTTGATCAGGAAGGAAAATCATCATTTTAGGAATTTCTGGGTCCTTTATAAACTGGAATCATTAATAACTCAGGACTAATGTTTTTATTTAGGCTTGTTCAGCAGGTTGTTCTGGTTTTAAACTGATCCTTCTGTGAAAACCCAACCATGTGGTTCTGGAGCTGATCCCAGCAGAGCTAAATGTGTCCTCCTGTCCTCAGGTCCAGCTCCCTGGCCTGCAGCGCCGCCTGTAACTGTCCTCTGGACGCCTTTAACCCCGTCTGCGGCTCCAACGGCGAAGAGTTCAGGTCTCCCTGCCACGCCGGCTGTTTGTCCAGAGAGACGGACACCAACGACAGACCCACGGTAAGATTCATTCCGGTTATCAGGAACATCATACCGTCATGCTGGCCCATCAGAACCAACAGAACCATCACATCACAGCCCAATCTCTTCCAGTCCTCTGCTAGACCTTCAGAACACAATTCTTCCTCTGAAAGTCACCAAGTTTCCTCTTCAAGTATCAGCTAGATCAGATTCAGTGTATGGTAGACGTTTTTCTTGGTCAAAAAATCCAGTCAGAATTTATTTCTACCCATCAAGTTTTAAATTCTGTTTGTCGGTCTGGTGCCTATCTCCAGCAATCATCCAACGATACTGATTCAATGGTATTTATTTATTTATTCATTTTAAGTAATGTTCAATTCAAACCAGCTGAACGGAGAGTTAGGGTTATAAAAATGAAGTTAAACTATTGTACTTACAATACGAATTCTTGCTGCTGTTCCTGCTCCACATGGAACCGTAATGATCGTCCTTTGAACCAACATGCATAAATCAACATAAATACGGCACTTTTATTCTCTCGTTTAATGGTGATTGATCTTGATATTTGGCTGATCAGTTCGGAGCTATTTTACATCAAGCTTCTCCTGCTGTTTTTCTCTCAAACTGTATTGGTCTGAGTTTTATAACTGAATTATACTTTTTTTTTTTTTGTAACAACTTGACTCACCATAAACTATATTATATTTATCTGGCGCATCTGAAAGAAAACACACATGTATTTAAAAAAAAAAAAGTTTATATCATAAAAAAATGTCCACATTTTATTCAAGGTAATGTGTCAAGTTGTGAGTGGTGGGCCGGTGCCCCAGCGCCCTCTATTGCCCAGTTGCCACTGGTCAAAATGCGCTAAATACCAAATAGTTTTTAGTTTTTTGGGGTCAATTGTTCAGGAGGGAGGAGGTTTAATGACAAAGCAGAAAGTTCCATGTTCTGTTCTGTGCTACATTACTGGGGGGTCAAAGGTTACAGACAGGCTGGTAAGGATGATGAATATTCTTAATATTGAACCGACCCAATCTGTATGTTTCTGTAGAACTTCACCAACTGTCGGTGCATCGACGGCGGTTCTGGTACCGCCCAACCCGGGACCTGCGGCAGCAAATGTTCCCACCTCCTGCTGCCCTTCGTGGCCCTGCTGGGTCTCACCAGCTTCATCACCTCCTTCTCCCAGACGCCATCCTACATGATGATCCTCAGGTAAGACAAACATGGAGCAAAGATGATGAAGTTGTAGGCACAATAAAATTGGTTCTGGAACGAAATCCATTGGTTTTCCATCTACCTCCAACATTCCTGCTGCTCTGACCTGTTTGGGCTCTTCTGGAGCATCACGCGTGAACTTGAAGAACATTCCATGTTTTCCTGATGATTTCCTTCATCACAGCCAGAAAAAGTCATCTGGATTCTCAAAACTTTTTTTAGCTTGAATGATTGACTGGAGAGATTAGACCCGATAGGGATGCTTGGAAGGATATCGAATGAGACTGGAGCCAGTTTGGGTTCTACGTTATCGTTCACTCAGAGAGAAGCTCAGAAGGTTTGACACGGAATCTGGTGATATAACAGAGAGCTTTAAAGTTTGAGGAACTTCCGCATAGTCCTGTCTTAAAGGAGCAAACAGTTTCTGAACATCTCAGGTTTTCAGGCGGTTTGATTTTAGCTCTGAGGAGCATAGAAACCAGATGGTGCCTCTCCATGTTTGGTTCCTGTCTGAGATAAAATCTCTGACTCCTAAATTAACCAAAAATACCTTACCACAGGGAGAACCAGGAACCTGCATTGCATTTCATGAGTTTTTACTTGCAGCAAAGAGTGGTCTGTACCATGTTCATGGATCCACTGAAGAAGCACATAGTTATACATCATGATGGTTCTCTGCTCTTCCTACACATTCCTCTGCTGGCCATGAGGTATTTTGACCCGATGTCTTCAGCCAAGCACACTAGAGCAATCCCATTCTTTACATATAATAATATTCTGCATACAATACTCAAATTACAGAAAAAGAAATAAATGATGAATAGATGTATGTATTACAAATTTGGGAATGCTGGGTGAGTGGCTCTCTGAAGACCTTTGGTGAGGAGTGGAGCTCCAGGACTCCAACCATACGCTGTTTTTCTTCTCCTCTTTATCGAGGTTGAACCGAAGTTCCACCATGGATCTGGTCAGCTGGTTTAACAAATGCAGTCCATCAGATCTTTTCTATTTGAAGAATTGGAACGGGATATGAAGGATTCACAGGGGAAGATATTTACATAATTGGTAACTGGGTTTCTGCTGTTTGGAGAGGGTCGATTCATGGTGTATCGCAAACTTCAAGAGCAGTCAGTAGAATTCGGCAGTCTTCCTGACCTGCCGTGCTGTTGGCACTCAGACTCATGGGCTGTGCCAGCAGAACCTCAGGTTGGTTGCCTTGGCCGGCAAACAGGCAGACAAACTGTTATGGTACTCGTATGTGAAGTTGTATCCAACGTGGAGAAGCTTTTAGCTCTGGTTGGTGGGAATTGTCCCTGATTCGGCAAATCAGCTTGAGACGAGATTGCTAAGAGACTCGGAAGGTCGGCAATCTGAATGATAAATGCTGACAGATTCTCCTTCACCCACCCTCCCTTGATCCTCACATGGGCTGTGAGGTCTTGGTTTTAGCTCTCCTGAGGTCGTGTGGTACATCTTCAGGTGAGACACTTGGACTGAGACTGTTCATGGACCCACTTACTACTGACACACGCAGACATTCATGTTCATGTGACAATCAAAGACAAGCACACACTCCTTAGTATCAACCTTCTTACTACCTGGTTACTCATTCCCACTCCTGCCAGCCGACTGGAAGGATGCGTTGACCTGCAGCGATCTTGTTCAGCCCCCCGCCACCATGTGTTCCTGTTGTGTTGTGATTGTCTGAAATATGGGCTTTTTTTGTACTGGGGTCTTTTTTGTACCTCTGCCTTATCCCCTATTGGTAGGATTGTGCTGTGATGTAATTTTGCTGTACCGGGTCCCTGGTTACAGTGTTGATGTTGGTTGATGTTTGTGTTCTCTGATCCATACCTCCTGTCTCTCTGCTGCAGGACAGTGCCAGCTGAGGATAAGTCATTTGCAGTGGGAGTTCAGTACATGCTGTTTAGAGTCCTCGGTGAGTGATGGAGACAAGTCAGCTATCATTCTGTGATCCAGTAGCTAAACTGGGTCAATTCTGAAAGAACCAGTTCTGGTACCAAATGTTTTTAATCCTCATCTGCATCGTTGGCCTTGTTTGAGTGAAGAGTGGCGCCACCAGCAGGCTGAAGTGGCTAATGTTTGTCTCTTTGCAGCGTTCATGCCTGGCCCGGTTCTGTACGGCAGTGTCATCGACACCACCTGCATCCTGTGGGGGAAGAAGTGCAACAAGAACACTTCCTGTCTCTACTACGACCTGGATAGCTTCCGGCACAGGTACGCCACTCCATCAGCCTCTACAGAACCTTTCTGATCAGTGGATGAGAGCCTGAAATGTATTTTAATAGCAAAAAAGGTCTGATCCTTCTGTGATGTAGCTGAGGTTTATCATCTTTGATTTTCTGTGCCTCAACAAATTCAGCTAAAGGTGATGAGTCTTTCTCCTGAGGGAGAACTGGCATTTTTTATACAGGAAGTACCATTTGTTGCAACACGGACCTTATTAATAGCATCCATTATGTTCATTTATTCACCCAGACAAGTTTGGTGCCTCTTTAAGTCCTTCAGGAGAAGTTTAGATCCATTGGTCATCAGCGTATATCCATATATTGGGAGTTAATGGGGCAGCCAAAGGTCAGCCTCTAAATAAGACATTATCTGCCACTAAAGTCCTTTATTTCACCAATGTTTGGTTATCAATCACTAGAACTGTTCCCCTGGGAGTTCAGAGCGTCTTGGAGGTGATTTGTTTTTGTCTTCAAGTGGTTTCAATGTGCCTCTGCCGTGCCCCACCCAACTGAACTGTAGTTTGAGCAGGACTTTCAGGTACAGCAGGAATGGGGCACAGCAGCGGCGCATTGAAATCACCGGTTGGTGTAATTTGGAATAAACCCTTGTAAACCACCCTGAAGACAATAACACATCACTTCAGAGACGCTCTGAACTCCCAATGGAACTTCTCCTGAAGGACTCCAATGGAACTTCTCCTGAAGGACTCCAAATGGCTCCAAACTGGTCTAGATCAGTAAATAAGCGTAATGCAGGCTATAAATAAGGTCAGATAAACACTGAAAGCCGGATCTGTGTGTGTGCAGGTTTCTGGGTCTGATGGTGGTCTTCGTCTGTGGAGCGTGGCTCTGCTTTGTGCTGACGATCATCGTACTAAAGAGAAGAGCCAGAGGCTATGAACTCCCGCCAGCAGAGAAAGGATGCTATGAGCTAGTGGGGGGGCCAAAAGCTCCGGAGAAAGAGACGAACTGTGTGAAGAACTGAGGAGACGCATCGGAAGAAAACCAAGGAGGTGGAATGTCATGATGTTCCTTAGTTCCCTGGTGGTGGTGTAAAGAACCGCTCCGCCTTAATAAGGAGCCACACAGTGTTTTTATGCTTTTCCTCTACACACTCTGCTAACATTTCCTGTGAATTTTTTCTACGTACAATTTTTTTATAGAGAACACTGCAGAGCTTTTTACTCGGGACCCATCCTGCAGGAACCTCTGCAGGTTCTGCAGCCAGACGGAGAACACAAGGACCCAGAAAACTGGATTTTATGGGACTTTTCTTACTGAACTACAACAGTTTCCAAAGTGAACAAAGAAGCACCATAACAGGAAAGATAAGCTCCTAAAAACAAGACTTTTAACTGTGAACTGCAGTTCTGACATGAACCCAGTTGGACTGCAGACAAACCCGACGCATTTCTACCCAAACCTGCAGCTGATTACCTGAGAACCTCTGCAGAGTTGGACATAAACTGGAACCAAATTGACTTTAAATGTTGGACTTTGCTTCAGAAATCTGCTACTGGGTTTTACGAAGTTGCAGTTCTGCTGCCCTCCACTAGATGCTGCTTTAAATGATGAGAAAGACAGGGGTTAATGGCTGACAACGATGTCTACCTAAAACAAGGACAGGAAGAATCATCTGTGAATCTTTTCACTTCAGATCAGAGCAAACGTCCCAACTTTCCTGTTCCTGCTGCAGCTTCACATTTTCAAGCGTTGAAACAAAGTTTAACGTTGTTATTTTATGCATATACAAAAGTGAATTTTTCTACAAAATCATTTATGACTTATGATTTTTTTTACTTTTTTATTAAAATAAATTGTTCTTTATGGTGCTCTCTTTCATTTCTAAACGTAAAGAAAATCTCTTTAAGGAATTGCCGATTGGTTTGTCATTTGTTTGGTTGGTTGGTTGTTTGGTTGGTTCATCGACTGACTAGTTGGTTGGTTGGTTGGTTCTTTAATTGACTGGTTGGTTGGTTGGTTGGTTGGTTGGTTGGTTCTTTAATTGACTGGTTGGTTGGTTGGTTCATTGATTGACTGGTTGGTTGGTTCATTGATTGACTGGTTGGTTGGTTCATTGATTGACTGGTTGGTTGTTTAGTTGATTGGTTAGTTGATTGACTGGTTAGTTTATTGGTTGGTTGGTTGGTTGGTTCATTAATTGACTGGTTGGATGGTTGGTTGGTTCTTTAATTGACTGGTTGGTTGGTTGGTTGGTTGGTTCATCAACTGACAAGTTGGTTGGTTGGTTGGTTCTTTAATTGACTGGTTGGTTTGTTAATTGATTGACTGGTTAGTTGGTTAGTTGATTGGTTCTTTAATTGACTGGTTGGTTGGTTGGTTCATCAACTGACAAGTTGGTTGGTTGGTTGGTTGGTTCTTTAATTGACTGGTTGGTTGGTTAATTGATTGACTGGTTAGTTGGTTCGTTGATTGACTGGTTATTTGATTGGTTGGTTGGTTCATTTATTGATTGATTGGTTAGTTGATTGGTTGGTTGGTTCATTGATTGACTGGTTGGTTGGTTAGTTGATATGTTGGTTGGTTCATTTATTAACTGGTTAGTTTGTTGGACCTGTGTAGCCAACCAACACCTTGGAGATGCTGGAGTTGCTGGAGCTGGACGGAAACCACCAACTCCTCATAGCTGAGCTCCAAATGTTTCAGTTAAACTAAAATAAAAATCTTACCTGCAGAACCCCACTCCGAGGGGTTCTTTTACCAGCACAGAACCCATGAGGATCAAGTTTAGTTTCATTTATACGCCTGGAGTCGAATTTATGCTCAATGTTCTCAGATGTTCTCCCGTTTTCCTGTTAATGAAGAGGAGCTTCAGATGAACCCTAACAGGACTGGATGAGGGGAAGATCTCTGCAAAGGCAGCAGGTGTTTGACTATAGATCAGATGGTTCAGGATTAACTTCTGCTGGATGTTTGTAGGGTCAGAGTTTGCCTGTTTATTAGCAGATATGTGTGTATTTAGACTATGTTTAATGTTCCATGTGTTCGCTAATGACCATTCACTTAGTATATCTTCAGCTACTCACCGTCCCAGTTTTTTTACTGAACATACAGAAACCTGCAGATCTACCACTAAAATAATGATTGTGAGACACAAATAACAAACTCTGACCACTAAGGAGTGAACCGTGAGCTTCTCCGCTCACCATGAAGCAGATCATGTCATGATGCAAACTGATCATGTATGAATATGAACAGAGCCTCCAGGCCATGACCAAAAACAAAACTACCATCTATCTGAAACGTGACCAAAAAAGACTTTTGGATCAACAATTAGAACCCAGAACTGCTAGAAGCCTGAGATGCTGGATGCTTATTCTTGCATTCAATATCTCACCAAATATATTACTTTCTGAGTACCCGGTAAAATTGAGTCGCCCAATTAGCTATAATGAATACATAGTACGACAAATGATAGTTACAATATTTAACCCGGTTTTGCTGCGCAATGCCGGTTTGTCAGTGGTCCAAATGGAGGAAAAGATTTTCTTCCTCTCCTAAACCAGCTTGGATTTGTTCAAAGGCGAAAGACCAATAAACCTTTTATTATCAAATATTACCACTCTTCAGAGCAAAAAAAAAACATGAAATATTCCTGATGATTGCTGAGACTTTACCGTCCACACAGATCAGGGTAGGAACTGAACCCACCAAGGTTTCAGTCCTTCTGCAGCTCTGGCTGAATACGACCCCCATGTACAGGCATCATTCAGTGCGTTTACATACACAGCTAAGCTGAGCTTTTTGGACCAATCGGACTACGCTTTATGCCTCTTAAAACACTATTGCTGTTATTTGTGGGTCACATTTCTGATTCTCCTAACCTGCCGAGGCAGCGCGCGAGTACAGGCTGGGGCTGGTTGCAGAGAAGTCCGATTCCAGTCAGATTTTCTGGGTAGAGCAGCAGAGCTCCTGAAACTCCAGTTTGGTTCGACTCCAGCCGGACTAAGCTGCATACATACATTTTAAAAGTCTGATTTCAGTCGGTCTAAGGCAATAATTATACTTATACTCTCTCTTGCTGCATGTAAACGTACTGATGGAGTCTGTGATCAGCATTGTTAAAGAGGAAGCTCATTTTTTTTAGGAATTAAGTGAAAATAATTTTAAGAAGAAGTCAGTGTTCAGAAAATGTAATGTGAGAAATTTATTAGGATTTCATTTTAATCTGAAACACGTTAAGATTCTTGTGAAAAAAAATCTAAACTAGATTGAAACTGGAATATTTTTAGAGCTTTCATGGGAGCCGAGCTTCTCTTCGCTCCCACATTATTCCAACCCTGGTGCAACTATTCATAACTAAACCTGGTTAAATGAAGGAGTTATGGGGCAGACCATTCCTTATTACTGGCAGTAAATCTCCTGCCCTGATTGGCTCCCATTATATGGATATACACTGATCAGACTGGATATAAACTTCTCCTGAAGGACTCCAAGTGGCTCCAAACTGATCTGGTGAGGAAATGAACAAAATAAATACTAAAAAAAATAAAATAAGGTCCAGGTTGAAAAAAAAACAAGCTTCCTATTTAAGAGAAACAAGGACAGTTATGAGGAACCGCCTGATGAGATGGAGAGTTATAGGAGGAATTTAAACAGAACAGAAACAACGTTGTCCATGAATCTAAAGTTGGGATGAAAATTAACTGGGAGACTCTGATGATGAACATGAACAGTAAAATGTCTCTGACTACTGTAGGAATCCACTGAGTTTTTAGTTTTCTTCACTTTCAGCAGAACTGATGATGACTGGATCACCATCATCATCATCATCATCATCATCATCATCAGCTTCCTCCACCTTCCCTAAATCTGAATGTTTTGTTCTGCAGCTTCAGTGGAAATATTTTAGTATGCGTCATATCAGCAGAGCTGGGCCTTTTTCGGACCTACATCTGACTAATGAAGCACTTATTTTATTTCTCTTTATTTCCTGAAAACTCCCTCATTGGTTCTCCTTCTGGGATGACAGATTCGGTTCTGTTCTGGTTCTGTTCTGGTTCTGTTCTGGTTCTACTCTGGTTCTACTCTGGTTCTACTCTGGTTCTGTTCTGGTTCTGATCTGGTTCTACTCTGGTTCTGTTCTGGTTCTACTCTGGTTCTGTTCTGGTTCTACTCTGGTTCTACTCTGGTTCTGTTCTGGTTCTACTCTGGTTCTGTTCTGGTTCTACTCTGGTTCTGATCTGGTTCTACTCTGGTTCGTTCTGGTTCTATCTGGTTCTACTCTGGTTCTGTTCTGGTTCTATCTGGTTCTACTCTGGTTCTGATCTGGTTCTACTCTGGTTCTTTTCTGGTTCTACTCTGGTTCTGATCTGGTTCTACTCTGGTTCTGATCTGGTTCTACTCTGGTTCTACTCTGGTTCTGTTCTGGTTCTACTCTGGTTCTGATCTGGTTCTGATCTGGTTCTACTCTGGTTCTGTTCTGGTTCTACTCTGGTTCTGCTCTGGTTCTACTCTGGTTCTACTCTGGTTCTGATCTGGTTCTACTCTGGTTCTGTTCTGGTTCTACTCTGGTTCTACTCTGGTTCTGATCTGGTTCTGATCTGGTTCTACTCTGGTTCTACTCTGGTTCTGATCTGGTTCTACTCTGGTTCTACTCTGGTTCTGATCTAGTTCTGATCTGGTTCTACTCTGGTTCTACTCTGGTTCTGATCTGGTTCTACTCTGGTTCTGATCTGGTTCTACTCTGGTTCTGATCTGGTTCTACTCTGGTTCTGATCTGGTTCTGATCTGGTTCTACTCTGGTTCTGATCTGGTTCTACTCTGGTTCTGCTCTGGTTCTGATCTGGTTCTGTTCTGGTTCTACTCTGGTTCTACTCTGGTTCTGATCTAGTTCTGTTCTGGTTCTACTCTGGTTCTACTCTAGTTCTGATCTGGTTCTACTCTGGTTCTGATCTGGTTCTACTCTGGTTCTGATCTGGTTCTACTCTGGTTCTGTTCTGGTTCTACTCTGGTTCTGATCTGGTTCTACTCTGGTTCTGATCTGGTTCTACTCTGGTTCTGTTCTGGTTCTGTTCTGGTTCTGCTCTGGTTCTACTCTGGTTCTGATCTGGTTCTACTCTGGTTCTGATCTGGTTCTACTCTGGTTCTGATCTGGTTCTACTCTGGTTCTGTTCTGGTTCTGTTCTGGTTCTACTCTGGTTCTGATCTGGTTCTACTCTGGTTCTGATCTGGTTCTACTCTGGTTCTGTTCTGGTTCTACTCTGGTTCTGATCTGGTTCTACTCTGGTTCTGATCTGGTTCTACTCTGGTTCTCTTCTGGTTCTGATCTGGTTCTACTCTGGTTCTACTCTAGTTCTGATCTGGTTCTACTCTGGTTCTGATCTGGTTCTACTCTAGTTCTGATCTGGTTCTACTCTGGTTCTGTTCTAGTTCTACTCTGGTTCTACTCTGGTTCTGATCTAGTTCTGCTCTGGTTCTACTCTGGTTCTACTCTGGTTCTGATCTGGTTCTACTCTGGTTCTGATCTGGTTCTACTCTGGTTCTGATCTGGTTCTACTCTGGTTCTGTTCTGGTTCTGATCTGGTTCTACTCTGGTTCTGTTCTGGTTCTACTCTGGTTCTGTTCTGGTTCTGATCTGGTTCTACTCTGGTTCTGTTCTGGTTCTACTCTGGTTCTGATCTGGTTCTACTCTGGTTCTGTTCTGGTTCTACTCTGGTTCTACTCTGGTTCTGATCTGGTTCTGTTCTGGTTCTGATCTGGTTCTACTCTAGTTCTGATCTGGTTCTACTCTGGTTCTGATCTGGTTCTACTCTGGTTCTACTCTGGTTCTGTTCTGGTTCTACTCTGGTTCTGATCTGGTTCTACTCTGGTTCTACTCTGGTTCTGATCTGGTTCTACTCTGGTTCTGATCTGGTTCTACTCTGGTTCTCTTCTGGTTCTGATCTAGTTCTACTCTGGTTCTACTCTGGTTCTCTTCTGGTTCTGATCTAGTTCTACTCTGGTTCTGATCTGGTTCTACTCTGGTTCTCTTCTGGTTCTGATCTGGTTCTACTCTGGTTCTACTCTAGTTCTGATCTGGTTCT